>JAOTRO020000020.1:808605-821638 GCA_028566515.2 Pyracantha coccinea | reverse complement strand
TCATAATCACATCTCAACACAATCATCATCACTATCATCAATACCATCAATAGACTCACCTGAAGCTTACCTGAGCATCCACCGTGTCGATTAATACACACACACATATATATATATATATATATATATATAAATATGCAATAATCAATATGCATATTCTAAGTATGAAATATTGACATGGCATTTTAAGATATAAAATCATTCAAATACGCTTTATGGGAAAAATATCAAGCATATATACGTATACTAAAAACCAAAAGGCCACTCACTGGTAAGTAGAAGGGTCGTAGCCCCCGAGTCGCCCTTGACTGCGCTCGTCCTCGGGATAGGTCTTGCCTATATGAGAAATAACTATTTTAACGTTATTTAACGCACATACACAAAATAGGGAAATAACTTCTCATATGTTACTCAAATGGGATGTTTGAATATACCAACATGATCTACACAACCTCAGGAAGATCCCTATATTTTTAGAAAAATTTTCCTACCACCCACGCGCCGCCACGCACCGGCCAAGGCACGACCAGACGCGCCACCCACCAGCGAGAACCTTGACGAAATTCCTGACGCCGTCAGGAATATTCCGTCAATTACTTAACAAAATTTAACGGCGTTACCTGAAGCTGTTAGAATATTCCGTCAACTCTGACAGAATATTCTCTCGTCTTCTCCGGCTAGCTTCGCCGGTCACCGTTGTCGTCGTCGTTCGCCGGAAACTGGAAAATTATTCAATCGTCATATCTCACTCGATTTTGCACCAAAATCTATGAAATTTTCACCAAAATGAAGCTTAGAGTGAGGAGAACACAACCTTACCAATTTCAAGGCTTAAATTCAACGAAATCTCGCTGGAGAACCTATGATAATCCAGCTAACATTGCAACACTTCGAACTAGGGCTTCTCGACGTCCATTTTCTTCCAAAATTACTCTCTGACCTTCGTGAGAACGTCCTTAAGCTTCCTATGACCTCCAAATCTCTTGAAACCTTCAATTTTACGTGTGCATGAACAATGCACAAATATGGGTTCCTCGGACTCTCGAGTTTTCGAAGGTTCTACGTCCAACCAAGGGTATGGATGAACTCACAAGGATGAGATGAAGAGAACGAGGGTGATCACAAGGTCGATCTGTGTGTGGATGTGTGGTTTCGAAGATGGTCCGTACGTTTGTACGGAAAAGGGAGATAAATTGAGAGGGAGGAGAGAGAGAGAGGGTGTGTGGATGTGAATGTGTTTGTGTGGTCCAATTGGGCTACCAAAACAATTCCAATAAAATTCGAAGTCCTTATTGGGTCCTAATATTAAGGAAATGGATGGTCAATCCCTTGGCCCGTTTTACACATTCACAACCCAACATCCAAGGGCAACATCGACATTTCACATAAAATTTCGGGACAGGCTGTGACAATAAATAGATTTGAAGTTGTTGTCAAATTTGACAACATCCATCTCATATCACATATGAATTGGAATTTCGATTTGAAAACACTATGCTGTTTTTTTTTTTACTGTTATTACTGATGTGGACTTTTTGACATTTCTTTTAGAGATACTCTAACATGTTCATTTCATCTTTAGTAGAGACAACTATTTTTGGGGCATAAGTTATAAGGAATTGAAAAAATTGAAGTTAATTAGTATGTGGCATGGTGGTCATTCACCAAGTCATGCACTTATCGTACTCTCTTTTGGACGTCCACCATACAATAATATAGTTGCCTCTTTAAGTCTTTGCTCGAAATATTTAGTGGGACAAAACCAAAGTGAAGGAGAAGATAGTGCAACATTCTTCTAAATCATCGATGATACCTAGAAATAATTTAGCTTCATGATTAAACACCGTTTCATTTTTTTTTAAATTTTATTGCATTTAAAATAACCCAGTTTCTGGCTTACTTTTGTCTCTTTCACTTTCCTTCTACTTCCACGTCTTCTGTAACCGATCCCACCAAAAAGCATGATTTCTCGTTAAATGATAAGTAGCTAACTTGACCATCTTCTTTTGTATAGTTTCTCCTCTAAGAATTGCTTCTCAACTTCAACTCAATCAAGAAAATCTTCCATGCATTCAACTCCCTCAAAGCGAGAAAATTTTCCGACATCAAATAAACGAGGTTGGATTCAGGCAAATGTTCCAGTGCATCCCTCCTCAACAAAAGACTGTCTCCACTCTCCAACCATCTTTGATTGATTGTGGTGTGTCCCAAAAGACCATCATCTCATTATCAACAATATTGAGACACCAAGGATTGTTGTGGTGATCCAACAAAATCCAGAACTTCTAATCTTTTTTGTGTTTTGAGTGAGAGTACAAAATCCAGTCTTGGGTTGTGTGCGGTGGCTGCCAATATTCTCGAGGGTTGTGTGTCTGGGTGAGCAATGAGCACCTTTGGGTTTGATTGAGAAAAAAACAACAGGAATAACGGTAGGCAAGTTTCTTGCCAACATGGTTGTTGATGCCTTCACTACCCATGAACATACTCCTAGAAAGCTTTCTAACATATGTGATCTCTAGGAAAGTCATTTTGTAAATTAAGCATCTTGCAAATGCTCACTTGGTTTTGTTTGAGTAATAAAATATAATATAAAAAAAAATTGTTTTTATGCCTTGGCAGATGACCTTCATCTATATATCTGTATTTAATAATGATGATGCGTAAATTATCTAGAAAATTCTTTAATAGTGGAAAGTAAATTATTCAACTTCTCCAGAATATGTAAATAAAAATGCATATTTGCATCCTTTTCGTTTACATCTTTTGAAGGTGGGTTCGGCTAGTCGAAGGGAGAAAGATAAATGATATTCCAAATTTATATCTTTCTCGTTAGAGTAGAACTCATATTTACATCTTACAAAAATATTAAGTGAGACATAAATATGAGTTTTACAACTCAAAATTTGCAATTCTCCATATAGATGCTCTTATAAGCCTATAGTTGTAAAATGGAGACGCTCTTATTCTTTCTTGATCTTGATTAATTAAATTAAAAGGATTCACTCACTCACTGCCCATTGTTGACTCCCATTTATTTGTCTACTAATGTAGTTCATTTTTAATTAAGCACCATAATAATAGGTTTGCACTTTTTCAGGTTCATAAAAAATTTCTCAATGCTCTGGAATATTCGTTATCTTAAATATTTTACCATGCATATCTTTATTTTAAATATATGCATTTTTTAGCAAATAATATTATTTACATTAAAGTTAGTAAAAATATAGTTCAAATTTACTTTTGAAGAGAATCAAACTTAAAATCCTTTACCCACAAATGAAGAAAAATAATTTTAAAACGTGGGACATGCGCGCTACAACCGTGGTCAATTTTGAACAGACCTTGGAGTCAGGGCCTACAAGTCAAATAAAAAAGGACAACGTTTATTTATTTTTATATATAATTATTTCCATAAAAATTGATAGACTTTTCGCCTACATTTCTTTTCCAATAAATTTGTGGCTACTTTTTCTTGACTAAATCTGACTGACCCATCTCACCATCTTTGTCCCGTTGTTCTCAGTCCTTGCTTGCTTTCAGGTTCTGGGGTTTTACTGTTTCATAGATTTCAGCAGAGGCAGAGAGAGGCAGCCATGAATGCTCTTGCAGCCACCAACCGCAACTTTCGACATGCAGCTCGCATTCTTGGGCTGGATTCCAAGCTTGAGAAAAGCCTTTTGATTCCCTTCAGAGAAATCAAAGTAAATAATTTCCATTTGCTTGCTCATTCCATAAATTCTTCTTTCTTTTTTCTTTTTCCCCTTATTTTGTTCATAATTTTTTGCTTTTTTTTTCTTTTTTTTTTTTGGGTTTTGATGGTGTTTGATTTGCAGGTTGAGTGTACTATTCCGAAAGATGATGGCACTCTGGTATCCTATGTTGGATTCAGAATCCAGCATGACAATGCCCGTGGCCCAATGAAAGGGGGAATCCGTTACCACCCTGAGGTTTATATTTCCTTCTTCTTTCTTTTTATGTCAATGTTGTTATTTTCCATGTGTATCCCTCCAAGTTTGTTTATTTGGGGTTTTGGTTTCTGGCCTAATCGAAAAGTTCAGAGATTTCGTGTTGAGTTTATGTCGGTGAGACACTGAGACTTAATCTGTTGATGTTAGGATTCCAATTTATGGTTTTTATTGCAGATTGTATTCATTCATCTGGTTTTGATCTTTTGGTTATATTTATAATTCGCTCAACTTGGATGGCTACATGCTCTCAATCACTGGGGAAAATGTAAATTGGATTCGCGGTTCCACTGTCATAGTTTGCCTCAATTCCACAGTTCATCTGCCAAACCCGTGTTTCTGTTTATGATGAGTATATCTGTGTGCTTCAAGACATTTGATTTAACAAAGAGGGTTTTCTTAGAAATGAGGTCAGATTCTTTCTTCATTAATTAGAAAACCTGTGAAGGGGAGATACATGGGTAATGCTCCTTCTGTCTGTGTTTGATTGGTTTTCGCCAAAATTGATGGTTTTCGCCAAAATTGATCCTTTTCTAACGAGCGACTACTATGTTCTCCAAACTACTATTGGTTTCTATTTCAGGAAAATGTCTTCAAGCTGCTTGAGAAACGACAATTGTGTTACGTAGCATTGTTTTTATGTCCAATGATTGACTGGTTATAAACGCCTTATGAAACGGCATTGATTGTATGTATAATATAAAGCCCAAACATCAATTGTGATTTGCACATGATTGTGAGATCATTGTGGATTGGTTGTCGTCTTGTTGATAAGTAAAGTTTCTTCTGTTCTGTATTTTCCTTTTCAGCAACCGTAGATTATCTGTTTCCCTTTGAGTTGCTATCTTAATATGCATCGAATACTGAAGTACCAAATATTCAATGGTGCAAGGTTGACCCAGATGAAGTGAATGCTCTAGCCCAGCTAATGACATGGAAGACAGCTGTAGTAAACATTCCTTATGGTGGAGCTAAGGGTGGGATTGGCTGCAACCCGAGGGACTTGAGCATCAGTGAGTTAGAACGTTTAACTCGTGTTTTTACTCAGAAGATCCATGATCTCATTGGAATTCACAGGGATGTTCCTGCCCCTGACATGGGAACTAATTCCCAGGTATCCTGTTTCCTTTCAAAGTAAATTGAGAGTACGGTCCTTGTTGGTCAAAAATGATAAATCTGTTGTTGTCTTTGGTGTAAACTACACATACTTAGTTCTTTAAATTGTACAGACAATGGCTTGGATTCTTGACGAGTACTCAAAGTTTCATGGGCATTCACCTGCAGTTGTGACAGGAAAACCCATTGTAAGTGCTGCACATCCAGACGGTTTGTAATTATGGTCACTGGATGGAATCAAATTATCGTGATTCCAAAGAATTTTATTTCTTATATTCGTTGTGTTTCCAATTCAGGATCTTGGGGGTTCACTTGGAAGGGAGTCTGCGACTGGACTTGGGGTCGTTTTTGCAACCGAGTCTTTACTTGGTGAATATGGAAAGTCAATTTCCGGTATGAAGTTTGTTATACAGGTATGTCCCAAATAATGTTAAAATTTTATTTTCCAAGGCTATATGCGCGATGACATGAATATGTGTTCTGCTTCTAACTCTGTTGATACATTTTAGGGTTTCGGAAATGTGGGCTCATGGGCAGCCAAGTTGATCCATGATAGAGGCGGTCATGTCATTGCTGTTAGTGACATCACAGGTGCAATTAAAAACCCTGCTGGAATCAATATCCCAGATCTTCTGAAGCACAAAGATAGCAATGGAAGTTTGAAGGAATTCCAAGGTGGAGATGCTATGGACCCAAATGATTTGCTTGTTCATGAATGTGATGTTCTGATTCCATGTGCCTTGGGAGGAGTTATTAACAAGTATGTACCCTGCTTCTTTATTCATTAAGAACATCATAACCGGACTTTCTCGGAAATTTTGTGTCAAAATTGTTTATATGTTTTCCTTTTCTTTCCTACTGTTTGATGTTGATGTATTCAAATTTATATTTAAGGGAAAATGCAGCTGATGTGAAGGCAAAATTCATAATAGAAGCTGCAAATCATCCGACTGACCCCGAAGCAGATGAGGTAACAAGGACAACTGCATTTTCTCAACTTAAATAAGCATACTGGTTGCTGAAATCTCCTACTTAGGTATAAAACCCCTCTGCTGCAGATATTGTCCAAGAAGGGAGTTGTTATTCTCCCTGACATATATGCAAATGCTGGCGGTGTGACGGTGAGCTACTTCGAATGGGTTCAGGTAACAAGAAGCTGTTGCGGTGTGTTGTATATGCCTATTATCTAAATCAATATGGCTTGAAATCCTCCTGTCTATTGTCTGCAGAATATTCAAGGATTTATGTGGGAAGAAGACAAGATTAACTGTGAGCTTAAAAAGTACATGCACAAGGCCTTCCTCGACATCAAGGCATTGTGTCAAACTCATGACTGCAGCTTGCGAATGGGAGCTTTCACTCTCGGGGTCAACCGAGTCGCGCGTGCTACACTCTTGAGGGGTTGGGAAGCATGAATCAAGCCATTTTAATTTTCTCCTTTTGTGCCCATCAAATGCTTCTCCTTACCATCATCAGTCATGCAATGTAATGGGAAGCAGAACACCGGATACTCGAGCAAACAGGAGAAACTAACTTAAGATAGAAATAAAAGAACTTTAGTTCATTTACATTAGTATTCTTTTGCGCTTTAAACACATTTTCATATTAGCTTCTCATGTGAAGTGTGTCCATAAGCTCGGCAAGCTTTAGCTTCGGCTTCAGCTACCGTCACTAGCCTTAGCAGCAGGAACACCTATAACCCTGGTTTACTGAATTCATGTTTAAGAACTTGAGTGCCTTGTGAATCAGTGTTTGCGTTGAATGCAACGGCTCAGCCGTTCAAGGCACCAAAATCTTTTCCGGTACAACTCCGAAGTTAAAATTGCAATAAACTCAAAAAGGAAAAAGAAAACATGTATATAATGATGATATGTGCAAAATTGAGCCAATTTCATGCTAGATATCAGTGCTGTATGCAGAGGTGTAGGATTAATTCACTTTCGACGAAAAAAGAGACGATTACCCTTCAAAATTAATCGTCATTCACGAATAAATCGTTGTTCCAAGTTTTCTGGGAAACGGGGCAGCTGCCAAAATATGAGGGTTAAACTTGTATGCCGAAACAAAAACACACAACAAACTTGAACTGCGATTTGTTGATGAATGATTCTGAAATTTATCCACCTTATCTGTACTGAATGCAGTTAGCTCATGCAGATTCTTCGGGAAATCAGGTATTTGGTACCAACAGCCTTACTGTTCGTCAAGCCAGTCTCATCCACATTAAAAGTCGAAACAGTCAGATTTTCAACCCTTTTTCCATCACCATTATTATCCCGGGTAGTAATGGTGATAAAATAACATAAACATATAGTCTACAATTCCGTTTCATAATGAGTTTTCTTTCTCCAGAAGGTATGACTCTAAATAAGGCACAGATTTTTTTTTTATACTTTGAAAAAGGCTAAAAAAGAATTTGCAGCATTACATTATTGGAACTAAAGTTTTAATTACATTATCAGCTAAACACATGTTGAACGTACTTGCATCCTACAAGCATACGATGCACTACAAAGTTTAAATACATTATTTTAGAATAATTGAAAAATATAAAACATAATTAAACAAAAATTCATATCAAACTGTGATTTACACATGACATAGCAGCAGTGTCTCTACCGAATTGGGACTTCAGTCCTTCAAAATCAAAAGTACTTGGAATAGAGTTCTTCTTCGACTTCTTCATCGTGAGCTAGCTGAAAATAGGAGCCTCATGAACAGGTAGCTGAAAATAGGAGCCTTATGAACAGGAATAGACTTGACAATCCAACCAATTGGCCAAGAGACCGCTGCAATACCAATACAAGCACCCCGTTGCCCCCAATTCAATCTCTCTGTGGCTGCAAACTTCTTCAAAACCTCCACCATCACCACCTGCAGCAAAATTGTGACAGCAATAACTCCCAAAAACAACTTGTTGGTGTGGATTCCTCTGAATACATTCTTCTCCTCAAGCTTATTTGCATTGAACTCATTGAACACCTGGCACAGCACAAATGTGTTGAAGATCAGTGTGTCCTTCACCTTGTCCTCCATGCCGAAGATCGATTTTCCATTGAACTGCAATGTCAGGAGGATTGCAATCTGGTAGAGTGCTTGAGGCAGAAGGTTCCTCCACATTATGTTGGTGATCAGAGCCTCCGTCCTCCCGACCGGCTTTTTCTTCTTGAGCTCTTTTGTTGGCTTCTCTGTGGCGAGAGCCAGAGCACCTAGTGTGTCCATGATCAAATTCACCCACAATAACTGAACAGTTGTTAAAGGCACTTCACCGGCGGAAATCGCTGTTACAAAGTTGATCATCGACGCTGCGACATTGACGGTGAGTTGGAATTGGATGAACTTCTGGATGTTTTCGTAAACACATCTTCCCAACATTAAAACTGTGGTCACCGATGAAAAGTTGTCGTCCATGATCAAGATATCCGAGCTCTCTTTCGCAACGTCTGTGCCTTGAATCCCCATGGAAAGTCCGATGTCAGCTTCTTTCAATGCGGGTGCATCGTTCGTGCCATCCCCTATCACTGCCACTACATGGCCTAGCTGTTTCAAGCATTGCACCATGAGAAGCTTGTCAAAGGGGGATGACCTTGCCATTACACAGATTTTGTCCACCTTCTTCATTCTTTCTTCCGGTGTGTAGTTGCAAAATTGCACACCTTCTATCACTACGCCGCTGAAGAACATGTCTTGATCGGGCTTAAGTATCCCGCATTCTATGGCCATTGCTTTTGCAGTGAACACATTGTCGCCTGTGATCATTTTAACATTCACCCCTGCATGTTGCCAGTCTTCAACAACTTTTTTCACCCCCGGGCGACATGGATCTTTTAACCCAACAAGGCCTAATAGTGTCAATCCATCTTCTTTTAGCAAATTTTTATGTTCTTAATCATCCACTTGCTCTTGTACCTTAATTTCTGAGTGTGCAAAAGCAATGCATCTGAGGCTGCTCGCCACCATACCTTGGATAATCTGCTCAAATTTCAATTTCGCGTTCTCATCCATATCTTTAACAACTTCAGATGCATTGTAGTAACTTGTGCATATTGCTAATACCATCTATGCAGCTTCTTTCCAATGTGCTTGCACAAAATTGTCCACTTTTCGCTTCATCAAAACCCCTCTTCGTTTCTTCTACGAATTGAAGGCCTGGACATAGAGAATGCTGCAACTCTTCACCACTTTCTGCATATCCATCTTCGCCCCATGTACTGCCCACAAAAGAATCACCTTCTTAGTAGGACTCCCCGAGATTTCAATTTTCAAACCTGAATTAGGCCCGAACACACTCCTAGTTGTGTTCAGAGCAACCCCTTCATGAATCAAGTTACGAACAAAAAAGGATATGGATGAATACGCCTCTTCTTCCACAGCCGCTACAATCCTTATGACCGCGTTTAATATGTCGTCAACTTTAGTCTTGCTGCCATTATACTCCTGGTTTCCATTCTCATCCTCTGTATTTCCAGTGAAGTACCTAACCATCAAGACAATCAGGACTAAAAATGCGACTACCAAACCGACTTTACCAATCGATGACGTTAGCTTGTTGAGCCGAGCTTGCAGAGGAGTCTCTTCAGCATTGTCGTGGCTGATTTGGCTCATCATTTCGCCCCATGTCGTGTTCATCCCAACAGAGGTGACGAGCATCCGAGCGTAGCCATCAGCTACTTTTGTGCCAGAAAACAAGAAAGGATTATGGTGGGGACTAATTTCAACATGATCACTCTCCCCTGTCATGCACGATTCGTCTACTTGTAACGAATGGCCATCTAGAAACAATCCATCGGCCGGAACCTGGTCTCCGATCTTTAAGCAAATGACATCACCAACTACAATTTCGAATATCGAAATCTGCTGGCGCTTGCCTCCTCTGACGGCTTCGATTTGGATATTGTCGCTAACTTTCGATAACTTATCAAACTGTCTGTTCTGTCTAAAATTGCTTACGGCAGATATCGAAATTACTAGAATGATTGCGAGAAATATGCTTCCGCCGTCGATCCATCCTTCTTTTAGGCCGTGCACTTTGATTCCCAAGGCGAGAGAAAGCGTGGCGCAGCCTAGGAGGATGAGAATTGTGAGGTCTTTGAAAGCCTCCCACACAAAGTGGAAGAACCCTTTAGTTGGTGGCTTCTTGTACGTGTTCGAGCCGAATGCTTCGAGTCTTTTCGCAATGTCGTCTTCAAGATCATCGCCACCATGGATTCCGTGCTCTGCGTCTGTTGTGAGGGCTGACGCAATTTCTTCAACCCCTCCCAGCTTCTGGAGCTGCTTGAGGTTTTTCTCCTTGACAATGTTAGTGAGGGTAGTTTGTTCAATTTGGAATAAGCTATCTGGTGACTTGACAGTAATGGCGGCGTAAGAGGGAGATCGAGATGTTTTGCTGTTTTTGTATTTTGGTAGTGGAAGGTTGAAGGCTCTGGAGCAGTAGATTGTGGCAAAAGCAGAACGCCAATTTCTTTGGTGTTTGCTAAGAGTGCTTTTTGGAACATCAAAAGGGAGCCCGATTTCAATGTAAGCCAGCTTTGCATGCAGTATGGTAGACATGCTAAACTGAAAAGTGCTTCCAAGTTTAAAAATCGTAATAAAATTGAAGGCGGCACCCGCAGAGAGAGATGAAAAGATTGCTGTGGCCAAATATTAAGCACGTAACGATTGGAGATGGAACGAAATATATCTCAAATGCCAAACAAACAAATGGAAGCAATGTTGTTGTTCTTCATCAGTTTGCATGGCCATCTACTTATATGGCCAGTTAACTTAAGAGAGGATGAAAAGTTCATCGGAGACGCGTACGTGTGTAGTCGCCGTAAAGTTTCCCGCGCAAAGATTTAATTCTTTCCCACTCACAGTCGATGACAAACATCATGGCGGTGTGAATGTGATTCACAATTAAGGTCGGTTTTCAAAACAAAGTAAAGAATATGTTCAGGGGCACAAACTTATGTAAGCTGCTGTTGACACCTAGTTTTTTTTTGGCGAGATAATAACAATGTTATATCTGGGAAGGTTACAAATAATGAATACGTGTGCTTCTTTTCTAAACTACTCACATGTAACTTCTTCATTATCATTCGACATACGTTGGATAAATTATTCTACATCGCATACTTGTTATAATTGGAATTAACGAAAGGATGGAACATATTCATCACAGGTAAAAAACTCTTCTTTAAAAGATTTTTTTTCCAGATCACTTAGCACTACGGTTTAGTGATATTCCTTTTCGTTTTTAAGTGAGAGGTTTTAAGTTCAATTTTCGCCAAAGGCGAATTTGAATCACATAATTGCTTACCTATTGTGAGGCTAAGTCCCCCATCTTCTCCTTCGTGTAGATAATATCGTTATTAAAAAAAAAACATTTTTTTTTCAGCAATCTCGCTAGGTGGGAATCTAAAAAAAAAAAAAAAAAAAAGAGGTAAGGACTCCTATGTAAGTCTTTTGAAAAAGACTTGTGGTATGCCTTGACACAATGATTAGATAGCCTACTTTTCGTCTAAATTTTTTTTTTGACAAAAAAAAGGAACCTTTTTAGCGTATTTTAGGAAAATTAAAATTTTGATATTAAACACTAATTATTTGATATAAAGTTTTTGATGACCATGTTACCCTTGCTATTAATTTTGACTCTCTTTAAATTTTGCTCTAATTCAAGATTTTTTTTTATGACATTTGTGGCATAATATTATTTTTTACGCATATTTTACTTCGTTTTGTGACATAATGTTTTATTTTTTCACGAAGTTTTTCATGATTCTATAGTAAATAACTACTAAAAGTAGACAATAATGTTCAATATTTTGTATCCTTGTTATAGATAGATAACGATTTTCAGCTAGCCAGTATGAAATGAGGACACGGAATTTAAATTAACGAGGTGAATAAAAGTCAAACTTTATATATGAAAAAAAGTTGTGCAAGGGGCTGGGTTAGAACGTGTGGAGTTTTATTGAAGGAAAGTCACCATAACAGTATAAGCAAAGAGTCGGCGCGCCACGTGTGAAAAGATGAAACACGGTCTCTGAAAAAATCTTGACAAATTCAGGTGAGAACAATTATAAATAGTGAGAAAAGGACCGCAAATGCCAATACAACTAATCAAATTAACAACAATAATCAAAATAGATGATCGTGACCGTCTGTTACTTTTTTTTTTTTGTTTTGAAATTTCGATCTTCAGCCGACATTCAAATTTAAACTATTATTTATTATATTATCTACTTTTTATAATTTTAATAAGTGTTTTTAAAATTAAAAAAAAAGATAATAAAAATGATGAAAAACGTTTATTAATCACTAAAAATAGATTCGAAGTTGCTGTTAAATTTGACCGCAACCGCATTTGCTGTCACTTTATATCATGCCACGTAGAAACTTGCATTTCGGTTGGAAAACAATAATGTTTTTTTTTTTTTTTTTTTTTTACTATTATTGCTAATATGAACTTTTGACTCCTCCTTAGGGGGAGAAAAACTTGTATGGGGCTTTTCTTGCCACTGGATTTTGCTGAGTGGCATTACAATCAAATCAAAACTTGTTACGTGGCAAGACTTAAATATTATATTTTATCATTCTTTTATTTTTAATAATTAAAATTTTTATAATTGTTTTTCCTACTAATTAATATCCACTATAAGTGTTGTAGGCCTAATCGACTGAACTGTAATTTAGGACTAGAGAGGAAGAGGGCCAGCGACAAGAGAGAGAGAAGAAAGATGTAATTCTGAGGTGTGTGTAGTATCACCCCATTGTGCCTTTTTTTTATAGTAGTAGGATAGGAGAAATCTTTACCTTAATAGGATTACAAGTCTAATAGGATAATATCTACTAAATAGGATATTCCAAGATATCCCTAGATACACTAGGATTTATACAATCACATTCCTAATCCAATAGGATTGCAACACTCCCCCTTGAGTGTGTAAATACTCAAAAAAAAATATCGAATC
>JAOTRO020000020.1:759739-770795 GCA_028566515.2 Pyracantha coccinea | reverse complement strand
AACACAAAGATGTATCGTGGTTCACCCCAATGTTTGGGCTACGTCCACACTGATGTTGATTGTATTTCTGTATAAGTGTAGGGATTACAGAATGTTGGGGGAGTCCCCCAGAGGGAGAGGGTTGTGAGGAAAAGAGCTCAGCAGCTTGAAGAGCTCTGCATGTGTTGTGTTTGCTCTGGATGTTGTGTCCTTTCTCTAAGTTGTGAAGGAGAGTCCCTTTTATAAAATAAGGGGCTCCTCCTATTACACAAATTACGGGCTTAATCCCGAGGCCCAAATACTGAGGCCTAATATTATGTGGTACCAACAGTTTCCAATTGGGAATTTCGAGCACAATTGTGTTCCAACTGGATTCCCGTTTGGCTAATCAGTTTTGTTGAGTCGTTCTTGTTAATATGTGTTCAGACGTGGGGGGGGGGGGCAAATCGATTAAGAAATATTTACTTAGTTCCTAGAGCAAATTTGAGATTTTGTTGACGATTAAAATCCAACTGTCATGATTACAATTTAGGATTTATGGATGTGGTTTTACTTGATCTTTCTATCGTAATCATGAGGAGGTTCAAATCCAATTGGGGGTGGGCTCAAGAGGGTAGCATGTTCTCTCGCCGATTCGAGTTTCCTTCTTAGGGTTCTATCATGATGACCTATTTGCTCTAGGCCGAAGAGGTCATCCTGGACAGGGGTGACGATGTCTACAGGATCCAGAGAGGATCATGTCCCTTATCCTACAGTCAAAACTATCCTTGATTTCAAAATGTTTTTCATTAAATTATTGTTTAACTCAAAATGTCTTATGTTTCAATTGTGAACATAATATCTAGTGTCAGGTTTGTATATAAATTGGCTTATTTTTAGCTATGACACCTATATACCTCTTCATCAAATTTCATTTATATTGTCTCGCTTTACCACATGCACTTTTCCTTTGTGTTCCACTTTATCCCCTACACTCTATATCATCTCATTTTAAAACTTGCACTCTTCCTGAAAGTCCCATTGTACCCTACTCCGTCAAATAAGAGCTATTAATTATGCTGATATGACATGGACAATTTAGTCATTTCAATTGTGTAATCGGAAGTTAGTCATTTCAATTGTGTAATCGGAAAAAAGAGTGTATGCGATAAAGTGTGACAATATAAAGGGTGTTGATGCACAAAACCGGGTGGATCTTGTACCAACATTAATCCGACCGTGGATCGCATAAACGCTCAAGAACACAAAGATGTATCGTGGTTCACCCCAATGTTTGGGCTACGTCGACACTGATGTTGATTGTATTTCTGTATAGGTGTATGGGTTACAGAGTGTTGAGGGGAGTCCCCCAGAGGGAGAGAGTTTGAAGGAGAAAGCTGTGTGTTGTGAGAGCTCTGTATGTGAGAGTTGTCTCTCTAGATCTGTTCTCAGGATGTGAGATGTGTGTGAAATGTATATCTAATGAGGGTGAAGGAGAGTCCCTTTTATAGAATAAGGGGCTCCTCCTATTACACAAATTACGGACTTAGTCCCGAGGCCCAAATACTGAGGCCCAATATAATGTGGTACAAACAAACAGAATTAACAACATCCACATGGATTAAAGTCAATAGCCTTTTCTATGATCTGTTGGAGAAGAAGTTAAGTTTTAAATTAGTCTTCTTGATTCTTAAGAAACCTTTTGTAGATGGCTTGATAACCACATTAAGTGACCTAGTGATAAGGGCGCGAATTGCGGTTCTCCAATGAATAAAAAAAATATGGGAGGTCTCGGATTTGATGCTTCGAGGTGGTGAATCTGCTTGAATGCGACAAGAGACAAGGTGAAATTCCGCATAGCTTCTTCGGATCCGAAAGGAATGGTTTGCTATCAGTTGTCTCCATTTAAAAAAAATAAAATCTCTATTAATTAATGAAACCCTACGAAAGGACGGTGAAAAGACAACTTAGTCTTCTATCACACAAAAAAAATGATGGGCAATAATTCAATTTCACAGGTCCAAATTTTACAGTTTTTAATGAAGTTTCACCTACAAGTGATATTAAAATATCTCTAATATTTAAAATTTAAAAAAAAAAACCAAAAACAAAAACTTCCCAATCCCCCCACGTTCTCTCTCTCTCTCACACCCCCTCTCTCCTTCTCATTTTCTAAAAAAAAAATATGTTCATACACAAAATGTGTAGACAAATATAGTAACAAATCTCAAAAGAGTGAGGGCCATATAGAATAACGGGGGCTTTTTGTTGTTGGTTCAAAATGGACTGGACTGGACTCTCTTTGGTGGAGAGATTAAAACGACGTCGTAGCGAACGAAACCCTTCCGATTTGGCCCAGTCGGTTTTGAGCTGCCGAAGCAAACTTTTATGTGTTTGCAATTGTGAACATTGGAGACACGCACTTTCACTTTTACAGTAAACACCTTCTACTAGTCTCGTTTTCGTCCCTTCCTCCTCCAAAGATCCGATCTAGGGTTTATCTAGGGTTTCTGCCCCATCTCTCTCTCTCTCTCTCTCTCTTCGATGACGATGTCCTCTCAGACCCCCGATATCTTGGGCGACCGTCAGTACGGTCAGGACGTCCGCACTCAAAATGGTTCTGCCTCTCTCTCCCCTCTGGGTTTTCCATTTTAGGGTTTCGTACTGAAATGCTGCTAATTTTGTCCGACTTTGTTTTGGTGAACACAGTGATGGCCTGCCAAGCTGTTGCAAACATTGTCAAATCTTCACTCGGCCCCGTTGGCCTCGACAAGGTCTCTCTCTCTCTCTCTCTCTCTCTCTCTCTATATATATATATATATATATGTATGTATATTTGTATGAATCTGAGATGTTATGTGCGTTTAAGGTTTCAGTTGGGCTATTACTACTTTATACTTCTAGTAACGTTGTTTGCTGTACTTTACTGCTTAAAAGCTTCAAAATTTTCAGTCAATGTTTGATTTCTCATTAATAGTTCTTCTGTAGAAGTGCTTTTACTCATTAGTGATTTTGGTAATTTCAAAGTTTTTGTTGAAACCCTATGACATTCCCTTATTTTTCTAAAAAAAATCACTTCCAAGGAGAAGCAACTTGCTCGTGCTTCATCATATAATTACTTAAAGTGATTTAATTCTTATTTAAATCACTCTTCAATTTTTTCTAAGCACTCTATTAGTGATTTGGCTCGCCCTAATCACTCCTAAACGGGGTCCCCACAGTGGTATGGAGTTTCATTCTTTTATTTGTTGTCCTTATGGTGAATTTGTATGCTTAAAAATTAATGGTGGAGTTGATGTTTGTCTAATGTAAGGGTTTCAGCTAGTTGAGCGGGCCCCTCATAGTGGAGTCGATGCTTAAAATCACTAGTGAATTCGTATGCCTAATTGTATAATATTATAAATTATGTATGCATGGGTATCAGCTAGTTTACTATGTTTATTGATTGATCATATCAGATGCTTGTCGATGATATTGGTGATGTGACTATTACTAATGATGGAGCTACTATACTCAAGATGTTAGAAGTTGAGCATCCTGCTGCCAAGGTGTGTGAAAGTTGGTTATTTCTTGCAAATATGATACTATAGATGCGTTTATACATGTCTGACAATGCATTTATACATGTGTAGGTGCTTGTGGAGTTGGCTGAGCTCCAAGATCGAGAAGTTGGAGATGGGACGACATCAGTGGTGATTGTAGCTGCAGAGTTGCTTAAGGTAATCCTATCTGTTTTTTTGCCTCACCCCACATGCTTTTCTAGAAGCAATATTATGTTCTAAAGGATTTTTTATTTTTTATTTATTTATTTTTAACTGGGTAATCAACTGTTTGCTTCTAATTCTGCAGAGAGCAAATGATCTTGTAAGGAATAAGATTCACCCAACATCCATAATCAGTGGTTACAGAGTGAGCACCTCTTCTTGTTTCTTTTTCTATTTTTGATTCAATGTTTAGCAACAGCATATGCTTGTAAAATATTTTGTGGCTTATAACATGGTGCTGTTCTTTTGTATCTGAACCCCTTATGTGTGACCGTATCACCCTCTGTGCAGCTCGCTATGAGGGAAGCATGCAAATATGTTGAGGAAAAATTAGCTGTGAAGGTAAGGTTCCTCCAGTAAATTCTTCTTTCAATGTGTGCAGTAAAAGGGTCTCTTGTTATTGGAATAAATTTCACTTTGGCTGTCCAGAATACGTGGGATTTCTTTTCTGAATTTTTTTAGAGGTTTGGAAGGATTGCATATAGTGTGGAAAGAAATTCATAGTTTTGAACATTCAATTGACTCATGCCAAAAAGGCTTACTACTCGTACATTCATAGTCATAATTCATTGATAGTCTCTAGGCCTTAAGCTTTGACATACAAAAATGTGTGGTTCATTTGTAAAACATTTGATACAAAAAATGTTCCTGTTTGTTTAATTGATTGTACGATTTTCCTAGGTTGACAAGCTTGGAAAAGATTCTCTAGTAAATTGTGCAAAGACAAGCATGTCCTCCAAGTTGATAGGCGGTGACAGTGACTTCTTTGCAAATATGGTATGCTATTTTGAATTTATATTTCGTTAGAAATGAATGTTACATGAATTGAATTTATTTTCTTAAGGGGTAATGTTACTGGATTTGTCACTCATATGAATTCCTTTTCTCATGTAAAGTTAAATAGTTGGCAAATCTTGTCTGCGGTTTCAGGAGCAGAAGTTAAACCCTTGGGAATTTTTTTTTTTCTGTGCGTGTTTTAACAATCCTAGTATACAATTGCTTTTTTTCTAGGTTGTCGATGCAGTACAAGCTGTAAAGATGACCAATGCTCGGGGGGAAGTCAAGTACCCAATCAAGGTTGGTACTTGGTAGTTATGTATACACATGGTCATGAAGTTTCCATCATCTGCTCATATGCTTCCTTATATTATTCCATCTTTTCTTTGTTATTGCTTTAGTACTTTGTCTTAGTTGCTGTTTTTATTTTCAGGGGATTAATGTTTTGAAAGCTCATGGAAAAAGTGCAAGAGATAGCTATCTCTTAACTGGTTATGCACTAAATACAGGCCGTGCTGCACAAGGAATGCCACTTAGAGTTTCCCCTGCAAAGATTGCCTGTCTTGACTTTAATCTTCAGAAAACCAAAATGCAAATGGGTGTCCAAGTTTTAGTTAGTGATCCCAGGGAGCTTGAAAAAATTCGCCAAAGGTGATAAGATGATCGACGTTAATTTATACATCATATTATGTAGTCCTTTTCTCCATACTGCTAAAAAGACTTGGCTCAATCACCCTTTAATCATTGAAATTGTTAGGCCCGTATTGAATTATGGAATGTACATAGGATTAAAAAACGGCTATGAATCCTCGAACATAATGGTAACTGCCTCAAATAGATAGGCTTGGGAAGTTAAGGATGTTACTGATCATTGCTTACACTTGGGAAAGAATTTGAATCACTTATTCTGTATTGATGATGTCATTATGTTAAAAAGCCATCTATTGATGCTTTATTGTGTGTTTGGTAATGTATTGATGATATGTATATCTCTACAGAGAAGCTGATATGACAAAAGAGCGTATTGAAAAACTTCTGAAAGCTGGAGCAAATGTTATTCTGACTACAAAAGGGATTGACGACATGGCACTCAAGGCAAGATTCTTTTGTGATTTGTTTCTCTTAACTCTTTTAGATAAGCCACAACTGAGATTCAATTTTGCAGTTCTAGATTATTAGCACTCCAAAAAAATCATCCTGCAGTCCTCCCCCTTTTATTTATTTTTTGTCACTAAGGAGTGCAGGAAGACTTTTATGGAGTGCCAATAGCAGATCCCTTATTATCATTTTTTTTTTAATTTTATATTATGGTTAATGTTAGCTTGGTCATACACCTTTGGACCAGGCCAAAAATTCGAATGGCTGAACACTCACGGTTAATGTTTTTGGCGATACTTTTTTTTGTAGGTTCCTCTCTTATTTGAAAATTGTGTATGATCTTTATGATATGTTACTCTTATCCACTTCAGTACATCTTTATGACTATAAAATATGCTGTTGTTTAATACAAAATTGCAGAAGCTTGAGGTCTCAAAGTAACCATGTTATGAAACTAACGAGTAGTTGTACTGTCTTTATTTTAACTTCTTTGTTGTTCTTCGGTATACAAAGAAATATGATTTATATATTGGCGGTGTGGGTATATGTAGAGTCTTCTATGTGGCTTCACTGTTGTTAGTGTGCAATCTATCTACAATGAGTGTTTATCAATGCATCGGGTGTATTAAGCTCATCAATTGCATTAACTTTATATCCTTGATTGTTTTTTCAGTATTTTGTGGAGGCTGGGGCTATCGCTGTAAGACGTGTTCAGAAAGAAGATATGCGCCATGTTGCTAAGGCTACAGGTGCAACAATGGTAATATTCTTCATGTCTTCTCTATAATATAATTGTCTTGCAGAGTAATTTTCATTTGGAATCATTTTGGAGTTCAGCTATCACTTGTGTTCAATGGAAATGGTTTCTTTTGCAATTCTATTTTCCTTTGGAATCATCATGTGTCATATCCTGATCATCAGCCTATAAATTGAAAACAATACATAAATATGTAAATTTTTTTTGTGAAGAACCTAAACCCAAATTTAGGGTGGAATACTTGATAACAGTACATCAGTGGACTCTTGAAAACAATACGTCGGTATACTACTAAACAATTCGTAATTGAAAACAATCAATCAGTGGACTACTTGTTCACTCATGTTGTATTTGTTTTTTATTGTCAAAAAGTAGATCCATATGCTGTATAATTATGTCATCTTGTGTTTTTTTATCTGTAGGTTTCAACTTTCGCTGATATGGAAGGGGAGGAAACATTTGATACGTCACTTCTTGGATCTGCCGATGAAGTTGTGGAGGAGCGCATTTCTGATGATGATGTGATTTTGATAAAAGGGACAAAAAATAACAGTGCGGTGAGTGAGTTCAATTAAATTTTTAACATTTTTCCCTGCTTGACTTAAGTTTATGCATTTATGTGTAGGACATGACTTAGATAAGTGAGCATAACTGTGACCAATCTATTCAAGAAGTAATGAAGTTACATGAGTATTACATTTTCTATAATCATATGATATGGACTGAATTTTTCAATATATTATTTTCAGGTGTCATTGATCCTCAGAGGTGCAAATGACTTTATGCTTGATGAGATGGAAAGAGCCCTTCATGATGCTTTGTCTATTGTCAAGAGGACTCTAGAATCTAACATGGTAAAATTTGGCACTTCCTGAGTTCTTTCTCCAGTGTTTAAAATGGTTTGGTGATCTTTTCTTTTAATGGTGTGCATTGTTTGGTAGTGGTGATAAATTAGTTATTGTTTTTCTTTAATTATTATGATTGCAAGAAATTTATGGAATACATTGTCTTTGAGTATTTGTGGTCCTTTTCTTTTAAAAGATGTCGTAGATCCTATATCAGCAACTGGATTGTTGATGCTGTTGTCCCTTTCCTCCCTTTACTTGGGCTTTTCGATGAGATAACACATGGTAACATCTATGTAATACATCAATGACAAGAAAAGGATCAGAACATTTTAAATTCACTCTCCTGAACTAAATTATTTTTGCTGCTATTTGCTATTAATAAGGTACTTTTTCATGAGAAATGGATTTTATGTCTGTTTACTTGATTTGTGCAATGCAATTTTTATTGTAGATTCTTCCGAACCATGAGTGCGTGTGTGTGTGTGTGTGTAACGGTGGGGGAGGTGTGGGCGAACTTGAAATGTATTTTTCAATGGAAAGAAAAAGATAAAACTGGGAAGGTTTCACCACCAACTTGATGATCGTGGGTTCTTTATGAGTTTCTTGTCATTTACATTCATTGGTATAATACCATACAGGTGGTACCAGGTGGAGGTGCGGTTGAGTCGGCATTGTCTGTGTATTTGGAGAGTTTTGCTACGACATTAGGATCACGTGAGCAGTTGGCAATTGCTGAGTTTGCTGAAGCTTTGTTGATTATACCAAAGGTTCTAAACATCTTAGAGCATGTTGTGTTTTAGTGGTCTTTCTGCTATTCTTGTGTGTTAAATGGTACAATGACTTTTATCTGGTTTAGGTGCTTGCCGTCAATGCTGCCAAGGATTCTACAGATCTAGTTTCAATACTCCGGGCCAACCACCACAGGGCACAAACCAAGGCAACAACCAAGACTGACAAGAAGGATAAGGATTATTCTAGGTATTCTGATTATTGCCGTGGCAATTCTTCCCGATTGCACAGTTTTTCTTTTGGGGAATTCTTACTCAGTGTTGATTTTCTTTTTGGTTTCCGTAGTCCTCTGTTTATGGTGTCTTTTATATTGAATTTTATTTCATTGTGATTATAATGCAACTGAAATTATTCTGTCTTGGATGCATAGATTGCACATTCTGTGACTGCATACTTATCGGGATTGCTTTAAAATTGTTGCAGCATGGGCTTAGACCTATTAAAGGGAGAAGTTCGTAACAACCTTGAAGCTGGAGTCATTGAGCCTGCAATGAGTAAAGTGAAGATAATTCAGGTGCAAAATCTTACGTACAAATCAGTAATAATTTTGGATAAGTCTTGTTCAATTAACAGCCTTGCAATGTTTGTTAACTGGAAACATTTTTTGTTTGGCAGTTTGCAACTGAAGCAGCTATTACCATTCTCCGAATTGATGACATGATCAGGCTAGTCAAGGATGAAAGCCAAGAGGGTTAAGATGCGTGGAGTACCATTTGACCCTCTGATTTTGAAGCAGAAGGGTGGGAGGCGAATCTGTGCTGGGAGAGGATTTTACAGTTTATATTCGTTCCATGCGCTAAAGATGGAGGATTTTGTTCGTGTAGTTGTGTGTGGGAATTGCTATTAAACTCTAATTTTCGGCAAACGGTTTTCTAGTTGAAGGGAGTGGGTTTGGGTGTGATGGAGAAGGGATGGTGGCTTTCCCCTTGAACACACAAACGTGAAATGTTTTGTATGATTAGGTGACTGGATGGTTGTAATGGCTATATTTTCGAAACATAAATATCAAACTTTTTCTGTAGCGAAATGGCGGGGTCCTTGTTTAGCTTTTCTAACTTATGTATATGTTGAATGATTTTCTGTATCGAAATGATTTTCGAAACATACTTGTTCGCTCCTCCTTAGGGGAGGAGAGGACTCGGACCAGACCAACAACTCGGGTGCAAGGGCGAACCTTTTGAACCCATTCAACGACAAGCCACTCTAAACCCTCTCGATTGTTAGCCGATGGAAAACACTTATCAGAACCGAAGCCAGTCAGTCCAATGAACCCGCCACAATTGGTGGTGCAGCGGCCGCAAGCGTGTTTGTTTGAGGAGGGTTTTTCTGAAAGCAGATGGATGCCAAAATTTTCAATGACTAGGAGCATGACTCTTCTTGTTTGGCACATTGGTTCAATGACTTGCGAAATATGTTGACCATCAATATGAAACTACATATAAAACAAAATTAGTCGTTATATCGTATTTAACTGCTCAAGTCTGCTACAATTATGTTTTTTTATTGTTTAAGGAAATATGTCACTGAGACTGCTAAAACTGGCAAACAATAATCACATACTTTTTCTTGAAGCGCATAAGCGGCGCCTTGTGGTGCGAAAGTATCATTATAATTTTTTGAATAGTGTCACCGCAACCTACATGACTACGCGGTTCATTGATATGTTTTTCTTTTCACTTGTTTCTCTTATTGAATTGATGATCATGATTTCTTTGAGAACCAACACCACCATCACAATCACCGCTGCCGCCACCATCACCACCACCTATAAGTCAGAGATACGATTCTAGTCACTTAATTCAAGTGCATAAGTTTCTTCTGATAGGCGATCCTAAATCTTTTCAATCCAAGAAAATCAAAGAAATTGTAAATACAAAAATAGTTAATATTCTAATATAATTTCAAACTTCCGAATGAGTTGTAACTCCCACTATCCTTGCACTCAAACAAACAAAAAAGAAAAAGCACTTGTAAATTCCTCCCTCATCCTTATCTCTCCATTCTTTGGTGGTGATTTAAAATTGTGCAAGCGTAGCATTTCCATGTGTGCCTAAGATTTCCCATATGTAGATCGTACAACGAACAAGTGGGGAAAAGACCGCATCTTTAGCGCATGGACCCAAATATGTATGTGGTGTTTGAACTCTCACGCACACAAATTTAGGTCCACAGTTTATTTTCAAAATTGTCATTCTAGAGCCTTCCATTTCATACATAAAAAAGACCGCAAGATTGAGTTTGTTTGTAATTACAAAAAAGTCATATCATGATCTGTTTTTCTTAGGTTTTGGTTTGGTTGAGAAAAAGATGCTAGTTGAGAGGCCTTTGAAGGCCAAGATAAATAGGAGGATGGTATTAGCTTTTCTATTGCTTATCAAATCTATGATTTACCAAAATTACATATTCGACCACGATATTGTACTATTTCTTGTTAATTTTAAATTTTAATGATTAGTATTGTAACTGCGTGCACTATAATTATTTTTATTTTATTTCCTACCATTGTTTTCAACAAGCATGTTTTAATGCACGTGTTTTAATTATTGTTTGAGGAGAGAGAAATAAAAGAAAATCTGAAAATGTATGAATTAAAACTTGGGACATGTTTTAGTCCAATTTGTTTTTAGTTTGTAATTTTTCCTTTTGCGTTAGAATTAAAGGGGAAATACAAGAGAGAAACGGGTGATGTAGAAGAGCGGAGGAGTGGTGATGAGGGAGATGTAGAAGACATGTATAAGAAAAGACATACAAAATGAATACAAAAGTACAGATAAAAGTCTTTATAGTGTATGTATCTAACAGTTTACATGCCTCATGATAACATTATTAACTTCTTTTATTTTTTCAAGTAAACATGTCATGAATAGTACTATCGTTAAGAATATGGTACCAAGAATGAGGAAAATTTTCCTTGAGCGAATGGACGGCGCCTCTATGCCGCAAAAAGTATCGTTTATAGTTCATTTGAGAAGGGCACCACCACAAGTAGGGCCGAGGGAGAGGTGCGGTGGTGATGGCAGAAGGGTGGCTGTGGCCTGATGGTGAGGAAGATGTTGGTTTTTTTT
>JAOTRO020000020.1:724636-735239 GCA_028566515.2 Pyracantha coccinea | reverse complement strand
GCCGAGTTCTTCAACTGCGTAAGGAAACGATAGTTTTATATATTTCAATTGACATGACAGAACCAACAGCCATAGATATGATGGAAAAAGAAGACCCAGACGAGGGTTTTGCTCATAAAGCATTCAGGAGAACTTACCATGATAATCAGTATACGGACAAACACAGCAACGAAGTCGGTGAAAAGGGTCAGGGCATGCTTGACATAGTCCAGGTCACCGTGGTGTGCCTTCTCAATCATTTCCTGGGTGTCAACTACCATGTAGCCCACAAAAATCAAAAGCCCGAAATACAGCTGCAGCACAATTTGAGACAATTAGATGACTGTACAATATAGCATTTCCCATTGGTCACATGACTAATTGACAATTCCTTACCTCGAACTTGAAAAGTGCTGCAGAACCCCCAAAGATAGAAGCAGCAAAGTGCAACCAGATTAGCATAGAAAGTCCAGAAGAAAGCAAACCCCCCAGGTAAAGGTATTCCCGGCGCCTTGCCAACATGGCTGCTGCTGAGAAACAACCAAAGGCCAGAGCAGTTCCTCCAAATGCACTGATCAAGACACTGGCTCAACAGAAGACAACAAAAAATAAGGACGCTATGTGAATTGAATTATCCTAGAGAGAAAAAATAACGGACGTAATAGCTAATACATAATTTTGACACAACAAAACTTTTGTTTATAGATGCGGTCACTTCTATCTTAAGAAATACATGTATTATAGCACATAAATGGTAGAAAGAAGAATAATGGTTGAAGAAGTTTCATGTCGTTACATGTTACTCAGTTCGAACATCAAATAAAATAAAGAGTACAAATGCTAACACATATGTACCTTGGGTTAATCTCAATGGCCAGTTCAATTAAAGGCCCAATTGTAGCCCCCTCAAAGAGACCAGCAGCCATCAGGAGAGAAACCCTCTTCTTCTGCTCAACGGATTAAACACAATACATGAAAACAAATAAACAATTGCAATAACACAAATACATATGACTGCAGGAAGATAAAGAAAGTTAAACCAATAAATCCTACCTCTTGATAGGTTGGTGTGCAGAGTAACCACACCATGCATCCCATGCAAGAAAGTGTGGTGATAATGCCTCCGATGTTCCACAGGATATGGAGGTAGGCTCCAGCAGCTGATGCAATGAGGGCGCAGCATAGAGTGAGGTAAACCTGTAAAATTTAAGATACCAATCAGTAAATCAAAGTCGTTATGGTTTGCACACAACCGCAAAATTCATCAAACCAAATTTCCCAGCCAAAACCATCTAATCAAAGAAAGTCAAGCCACTAAAATGGGGGCATTCATACTTATTCCACTATCATTCGAGTAATCGGCGAAATCAAAACATCCAAGAAAAGCAACTTGACAGAGAAAGAAGAAACGGGAAAGCCCCGCTCTTTGTGATTTTTTCATTCCCCACCGCAAATACAAATAACAAACAATATTTACAAAGAAAAGCTATGAAAATACTCCCTAATCGCAACATCCACATGATCTATGAATCTCTCTATTGTTGTCCCTATTTATCTTTTCCTAACACCAAGATTCTCGGTACAAAACAAGTGAAAATCCACTCCCAATTGTGTATATAAACGAATTAAACCTAAATGAAACCCTAGATATCAAAATCAATACCTCCAGCACCATTTTCTGAGCACATAATTGTAATCATCAAGAGAAATTAAACGAAAGGGGACCAAAACCCTAATACCTCTCGCACCACGCCTAAATTGCTCAGTCTAATACACAAACAGTGAATAAAACCAAGAAAACAGAGAAAAACACAATGAAATTTCTCTTCTTTCTAACTGATTTTCTCGGCAACCAAACAGAATCAAACAAGAATGAAATTCCCTTCGAAGAAAGAGGAATTCGTACCAGTTTGAGATGATTCTGAACGACGGGAGAGATCTGACGGAAATTCTTGAGAGACTCGGAGGCCCAGCGGTTTCTCGACGACGTTTGGGAATCGAAGAAAGACGTGAAGGCGTCCATGGTTGCTTGGTAGGCAAGAAAGGAAGAGCGAGCAAGAGAGAGAATTTGCAGGGAAAAAGGTCAAAACTGAAAGCAGATGCGAGACGGGGGATCTGGAATTTGTAGGGGCTCCCTCAGATGACGGGTTTTCCTAGAAGCTTCCAGTTTTTCATCAACTCTAATTAATTTCTGAAGCGTTAATTTACATCTTTGCCCTTGTGGCGTGCATCGGATCCCAAAAAATGACGACTCTGGGAAATTTGGAAAAATAACCAAAATTTACTCTCTATAGAGAATTATAGCCACTCTTTTACACTTATGATAATTACAATCAAAAGTTAACATAAAAGTACTGATATACCCTTATTGACTTAAATTATCCATTGCTCTTAACCGTGGAAAAACAACAATCGGTTGAGATCTTGAGGAATGCAACCTCTTGAATACTACCCTACTCTCAAACCCTCCATTTCTTACACTCTTCTTCTATATATCCCGTGTATGTATATGTATGTATGTATGTTTGTATATATATTGAGTAGAAATAGATATTCAAATGTAATCAAAGAAGGCGAAAACTGAATGAAAACTAGTAAACTAAAAAGCCTAAAAATTAATCAGGAACTGAACATCTGAAGCAAAATTTGAATAAAAAAACAGAGGAGCAAAAGCCCTTTTAAGTTGAAATCTATGTGAGGTTTCTATGCTGAGATCTGTACAATAGTTGGGGCACAGGAATCCACCATGGTTTCGGCAAAGCTGCTGTCTTTGGTCTTGAATCTTGAACCCTACTATAGCATATATTTCCTGTGATTAGTTTTCTAATGATCTCTGGTTTGCAATCTCTTACATTGTATTACTCTTTAACCTTCACCTTTTTCAGGTGGACGAGATTAATCATTTCAATCGGTTCAACATTACTTTGGGTCTTATTTGTATCCTCTGCTGGAAGAAACTCGAGCACAAGTGCATTCAAGTGAAACTGTTTACAAAGCACCATTTGATGAAATAATTGTTGTTAAGAGTATGGGAAAAATCTATATGATGTCAAGATTGTTACCAAAGAAATAGGTTCAGTGATCAAGGAAAGTTTGGCCGGTAGTATTTTCATGTCTCGTTGTCAAAGTAATTGAGAAGTATGAAAAATTGAGAGGAAATACTGTACAATGGAAAATATATAGTTTTGTAATTAGTTTAGTTAAGAAAGGGTACTATAGTATTTTTATGTCAAGTTTGGTTAGAATTATGAAAAAATTTAATTGTTGGTTAAAATTCTATTTCAACTCCAAAATTTGGCTAATTTTCCATATTTCCCTTGTAAGTTGGTAATTAGAGAGGTTGGAAGTTAAAAAGTATTAGGTGGCCCGTTTTTATTGGTTATCAATTAGTATAGGCTGATTGGGTCTTTTAAAAACCTTTTTCGCAACTTGGGACTAGATCTTTTTTTAGCCTGAGCTTAAAGCTTTAATTCGTCTTTAACGAGAATCGAATTTAAGATCTTTTACATATAAATGCATATATATAATACTTCGTAAAATAATCAAGCAAGCACGCAAGCAGTCAAATATTTGACTATTATTAATATTTTTCTAATTGACATCATAAAGTCCTAATAAATTAATAAAAACTAATTTAAAAACATAAAATTAGCATGAATTTTATAAAAGGAAAACTAATGAAAATGACTTGAAAACTTTGAGTTTTAACGATAATGACAAAATAAAAGGTAAAATGAATAGTACCAGGATTGACTTTTTAGTATAAAAATGTGATTTTTCGTTAAAGTAAACAGTACAGAAAGCTTTTCGTTAAAGTTCCCCTTTATAAAAGCCCTGCCCGAAAGGTCATTGTCTTGGGTTTGGACCTTTTTCTCTATTTTAAAACAAATTCAGGCTCCCAATTCGCCTAAACGCTGAGATGATAGCCTAGGCATTTAGGCTAGTCTATAATTCAATTTTGTTGAACAAAAATGTTTTATTCACGATTCCACCCCCAAAACCACCTAAACGAGTCTTAAAACATTGGTTAGATATGCTCTAGATGCCGAGTCGGTAACAATCAATGAGTTGTCACTTAGTACTACGGTTTAGATATTCCTCTTCACTCGTAAGTAAAAGGCCTTAGGTTCGATTTTCGCTCAAAGAGGAATTTGAACTAAATTATTGATAGTCCATTATGAGACATAATCTATTCCCTCAATCGGATAGATAATATCGTTTGTTCAAAAAATAAAAAAAAACAAACAAACAAACAATGAGTTGAATTTCGGGGTCACACCAAAAATCAAAATGAATGTCATTTTAGCAATTAAATGCGTTATGGAAGGGCTGGAGGTGGAGGCTTCCACGTGGATTGGGGATTGACTCAGCTCCGTGGCAAGCATTAAATCCAGTCAATTCTTTTTGTCAACCTTGACATCGCTTTCTCCCTAAGCAATTAGCAACCGGCATAGGTGCCCTCTTGGCAAATCGAAACTTGCCACATCAGCAACGTGACGTGGTGTGTTCCCATCTGTCGTTTTTTTTACACCAATATTGTTCTTGACCAATAATACCGATTCAACTAGATTTTCCAGCATCGAAAAGAATCCAATGAAATTTGGTTAAATACAAAGATACGTAATAACTAGAACACAAATTCACAATGATCACCCAACTCTTAGGTTAAGATTTAAAATTTTAGTCCAGAAATCATTTTTTTCTTCTTATAATTTTAGGTTAAAATTTTATCCCGAAATTATTAAAAAATAAATTCAAACTAATTTTTTTAATAACTTTTTTAAAATAAAATTTATGTAGATTATCATAATTTATTTTTATGAAAATTTTAACCTCAAAATATTTAGATTCTGATAAAAGTTGAAAATTCAGTACATCGACCCATACAAATGTATTGATAGAGTTTTTTTTAGTGAATTTTGATTTAAATAATTTTTAATTGTTTCAGCCATTGGATTTATTTTTCTCCCATTATATCTTTTTTTTACCGTTAGATTTGATTTTATTCAATCTCAATCGTTGGATTTCATGTATTTAAGAATTAAATAGGTTTGAATCTCGATCACTGGATCAACCAACAATCCAACAATTAAAACTGTCAGATCGAAAAAGAGCAGTTAGGCTCGTTTACATTCTCATCATAAGCGAGCCCCACTTCCTATCAGCCCTCGCTCATCTCGAGCATTGGGCGCGCCACCTTGCTGCAACCTTCACTTTTCTGGGCATGTCCACGCGCATAAGGTGAGCTAGCGTTTTAACCCTGGCCGGTATTTAGGCTAAATTGCCCAAATTTTAAGTTTTAACCAAAAACTTATTTTGGGCCCAACCTTTGGAGAAGAATTAGGTTAGTTTAAAACCTAAGAGCCTGTTTGGTATCCTATTAAAAAAATTTCATCATCTCTTAAGAACATCTTTTGAAAATAATTTTCTTTAAAACTCAAAAACTTGTTTAGTATGAAATTTAAAATTTTAAAATTTTAAAACTTAAACTGGACAAAGAGATCCAAAGATAGAGGGTTGCAGTAGAGGGAGAAAGAGGAGAGATGAGGAAAAAAAGTAAGATAGGATCGGAGGAGTGAGAAAGAAGATAGACTATCGGAGGAGATAGAGAGGAGGAAGAGAGATAATGAAGAGAGAATGAAGAGAGGGGAGAGAAAGAAGAAAATAAAAGGAGAGAGGGAGAGAGAGAGAGATTTGGAGAGGTGGAGGAGAGAGAAAAAAGAAATGAGTGAGCTTTTAAGTTTAAAATTCTAAAAACTCACTTAGTGTTTTTAGAGAATAGACTATATTTTTAAGTTAGTCTTGAGTTTAGTTTTTGAAAATAATCCTACCAAACAAGTTTTTAATGCCTAAAAATTGAAAAGTGTTTTTGAGTTTATAAAGTTGGATTCAAGTAGAGTACCAAACATGACTTAAATTTTTTGTTTTAACCCAAATGTTAGAGATGGTCTAAGAGATGAAAAGTTTGAATTTAAAACACCAGTGAGTTGAATATGAATGATGTAACTACTAGGATAATTAAGGTCCAATTTGTGATGGCTGTGCTTTTTTAAAATTCTGCTATACTTCAAGAATAATCAACTGTAAAATAAAACAATTAAGTGTTTATTTTTAAACAACTTTAAAGTGAAGTAACTTTTGGTGAAAAAAGAAGAAAAACAATGACAAACTGGGCCTAAAAGTATATATAACAGCTGAAAAGCAAACAAAGATGAGATGAGATGGTGAGAGAAATGACAGAGGGAGGACAACAGAGAAAGAAGAAAAGAAAGAAAATAAAAACTTAAAATAGTTTTTCATTTTCATTTCTGTTCATGAAAAATAAAACTTAAATTCAAAATGAAATAATATCGAACAAGAAATCGTTCGAGGAACAAGCACCTGTGCACATAATTTCCAATTTCTATTGTAGTATATAATCCAACTGGTTATATATTTTACGCCACTTAATACTACGGTCTAGTAGTATTCTTCTTCATTAGTAAATGAAAGGTCTTAAATTTGAATCTCGTTGACTACGAGTTCGAACTAATTTAATCTCTCACCGCTTAAAAGTAAAAAGGCTGTAACTATACAACATTTTTTCATCGATGCAAATTACCAAGACAAAGTAGGAGCTGGAGATTCTGATACAACTTTGTCTAAAATCCAAAGCTCTAATCCCAGCCGGTTAGTCATAACGATGTTCTGTCCATCTAAAACTGGAGCCATTTCTTGCGTTCCAAGTTACAGCACCTGCCTCTGAAGCCTCAGCTTTCTCAGCTCTTCATGGCACGGAGCAAAAAACTCATGTCGAAGTGCTTCCTCGGCACTTATCCTAACCCTCGGGTTCACTGCCAAGCACTTATCGACAAGATCAAAAAGCAGTCTAGGGATTTCGTTGAAGAAATCCGGCCTCTTTGTGCTCCTTCTACACCAATCCTGCAGTTTGATAGACGGCAAAGATTCTGTACAATAGAGGCCCTGTGACAAAATATTACTATGCAATTTCAACGACTCTGCAGATTGAAATATCATGTACGAGATCGAAGAAGTAATGAATGATTAATACCGCTGGAAATGACAATTCGCGGTCGTGTAGCTTGGCAACTTCCCATAAATCTTCACTGCCTCTCAACTTTGCGATGTCCTTTATGTTCCTGATAATACCCATGGCAATGGTTAGCAAAATATTTTATATAATGAATGCAGAGAACTAAGATTATGCATAAAGCGTTTGGATCGAAGCAAGGGTGTTTACTGTTCAGGATCGCCACCAAAGGGCGTTCTGCCAATCATGAAGTAGAGTAGAGTGACACCAGCAGACCAGATATCAAGCTTGGGGCCTTGATATGGGGATCTCAAGAGAACCTGCATAAACCACACAGAATTATGACAAAAAAAAATCAAGAAATGAAAGAGCTGGTTTCAATCGTTTACCATAAGTTATCAAAATGGCACTGTTTTTCGTCATGATTCCATCTCAATTTATTTCATTAATCTAACAGCTTCGTAGGAAAAAACAAGAAAAACTATCCAAACAATTTGGTTCAATTTCATGTGCAACTCAAGTACTCCAGAATGGGAGTGGAGAGTCAAACACAAGACCTCGGGTGAAGGGGTAAATGCTTTTAAACACTTTGAGTTAGAAAGCATCACAAGGTTGGTTATTGCTTGGCTAAGTTTCTTAGTACGAGTAACCAGTGTGATTCCAACAATGCATAAAGTTACAAAATTTACAGAGTGCAATGGCAGGATAAATTGAGGCTACATGGATAAACTAAGGTAAATATAACAACTATATGAACCTCACCTCCGGAGCTCGGTATCCTTTAGTTCCAGCACAAGGACCTTCTTTCTTTTGCTTTCCACCCCCTAAGACAAAATATGAACAAAGAAAAGTAAAGAAATTTGCTAGTCCAACCAGATTGTCCAAGACTCCAAGTCACTGAAAGAAACAAACCTCTGCTTCTGATCAAATCTGCACCACCACCACCATTGCCAGTTGAGTGCAGAGGCATTGGAGTGATATAGAAAAGCTTGTCATCCTCATTTCCAGGAGGGGCAGGAATCCTCTTTCTCATAGGAGCCGAAACACCTGATGATACATGGTTTTGATTCTGCATTGCTTCCTGTACTAGGTTGATGAGCTCTTTCCTTCCTTGGGATGGCACAGGTTCCCTCAACCTTTCTACCGGAGGAGTCCTGATATTACTCACATCCTTTACTGACGTTATACCTGAGCCATCTGCACCCTGACTTTTGATTAGGCTCCGGCTACCCGAAGAATTGTAGGGCTTTATTTGGCTAAGAGCCTTTTTTTTCAGGTCCCTCAGATCAAAAGTGGATTTGAGACCTTTTTTGGTCTCCCCATTGGCAATTATTAAAGCCTTAGCAGTTGGCAACTTCTGAAGTGGGGTTCGAGGTACAGATTTTGCATTCGTAAGTTTCTCATCATAGTCATATCCAGATTTTAATTTGCCTGTGAAATACGAAAACTTAGCTTCATCAATTTTCCATTCTTTCTACCAGAAAACTCAATTAAAAAACATTTAGCACGTATAAGCAAAAGGCTATTGTTTTTTTGTCCCTAATTCTCCAAATATAATGATCTGCAAAATTGAGAGACTGGAGATTGAAATTAAACTGAAAGTAAAACGGTATGTAGATGCTTGTAACCATCATTTAGTACTTGTTTAACACTTGATTATCTATATAATCAGTAACACAAAAAAATTGAGTTTCAATAACTAAAACATGCGAATAATAAATCTGTTTTACATGGAAGAGACGAAAGCTTACGAGTACCAGGCTTCATATGCAAATCCTGTCAAATAAGGAAAATCAATATTGAGTAAAAAACACCAATAGATCAACAAATTTCAATATGGTTGCAACAGAAAAATAAATTATTGAAACAAACTAAAAATAAAGTAAAAAGTGGGGACAGGTATGACCAACCGTTGCAAGATTGAAATCTATGAGGTAACCCTTGTTGGCCTTACGAGAGAAAAGGAAGTTTCCAGGTTTAACATCTCTATGTATGACTCCCTGTGAATGCGCAAAAAAAAAATATTTTAGAAACTATTACAAAAAGCTCTTGAATCCTACTAGAATATGCATAACACCAATAGTTACCTGTCTATGAAGGCTTGCCAGCGCCTTAAACAAGCAATAGCCATACCAATGTAGGTGAGAAAGACCTATCTCTTGCTTTAAAACCTAAAAGTAAAATCAATGTCAAACAAAAGCTTCAAAAGATGGAGAAAAGTTATAAAAATGTCCAATAATCACCTCAGGCCTATCATGCTCAACGTGCTGCAGTACAAAGCAACTGGAATTTTCATTCTTGATATGGCCTTCATATTTTATCACGAAGTTTTTGCCCCTACATTACAAAACTTACTAGGATGTAAAATCTCACTACTGCTTGCCACCAAAGCTCTAAATTTTGTACTTGAAACTTAAAACACTTACCCAAACTTTTCCAGCATCCTTAACTCATTGTTAACATGATGCTTATGAGCATTAGCATGCGGGCCTGTAGAGCGGTTAAAGAAATATGAGATATGGAACTTCGTTTGGGTTCAACTAAAATGCCATTTTAAGTCTAACTAGAAGGGGGTTCTGCGGGCAGCTATAACCCCTTTCAAGCCTTAAACGGGTTGGAGTACACGATATGCAGAATACAAAGCACTTTCGATTTGCAACTCCAGTTCTTTTTTTTTTTCAATTGCTTTCACACCCAACTTAATTTAGTTCCATTCTACCACCCAAATTACATCATAAATAATCCAGAAAAAATGAACAAAAACACATTATTAATGAGCCAAGTTACAACATATTTAGATTTATAAAAGGGGAGCATGTGATGATAGTGAACAGTTGATTGTTTAAGTTTATTAGATAACTGAAAGTTGGGGGGCTGTCACTGGCTATAACATTTGGGTAAATGTTTCCTTTCCCTTCACTTGGTGTTTATTTGATATCTAAGTGAAAAGCTAGCAGTGTCTAGGAAAAAGAAAGTTGACTTAAATTATTCAAACAAACAATGCCATAATTCACAAATGTGACAGAGATGCACTTTATGTGCAAGATTATGGACGAGTGTACCAAGACATCTAACCAGAATTGGTTGCTGACTTTAGGAGATAGAAGATATTTGTATTGCATAAGCAAGCAGATTGAGTCATCACAAGAGGCAACAGTCTGAGCCCTCAGGACAGTAGACATACAAAAATTATGTGTTACTTACACTTAATGGCGACCTTTTTCTCGTCATTTTTGGCCCGTGCCCTGTAAACAGTGCCATAACCACCTACAGTTTGGGAAACAAATAAGAAAATCAATAATGATGAAGAGGTTGATAGGGATGCGAAAAATCCAACAAAGTCAGATCATTATATACCTGAACCTTCTTCTTCTTCTACAATATAGGATTCAAAAATTGGAAATTCTTTTTTCTCCGGTTGATCCTACAAAGTGTCATATGCTTACTAAGTATAAGATCATTAATGAAACGCATACTAGCACTCGTTGAAACAGAGGGAACATTTATATTTCAGAAGCGTAGCATACCTTAGGAGAAACAGATTTATGGCGTCCATTTCTTTCATTAATATGCATGTCATCACAATTCCGTTTT
>JAOTRO020000020.1:710968-723061 GCA_028566515.2 Pyracantha coccinea | reverse complement strand
TACAATTTGTATGGAATTAATTGTGTAAATCAAACATTCAAATAGGGGTGTTTTGGGCATCGAAATTTTTTAAATGTATAAAGTCAAATATAATTAATGAATTTGCTGATGTGGAATCTGGTCAATGAGTTTTATTCCAGTAAAAAACTTATGTCGGGTTTTATGTAAAGGAAAATAAGTTTCAAGGACTAAAGTCATATTTTCAATAATTTTTATTTCATTCGAAAACTAAAAACATGTTTGGTAACTATTTTCAGTTTTCAAATTGAAAACTGAAACTAAATGGTTATCAAACGACCCGTGAGTGATCTTACAAGAAATTGTGCAAGAAAATTATGAAAACCAAATACATGATGATGATACTAAATATTTACGTGAAGGAAATCCTTGATACTAGAATACTTAATTGTGATCATACGATAATGCTTAACAATGATTATTATTTATCTATTTATTTGTGAATGTGAAGCCAAAAACCCTAGCTACTAGGCCCCTATAAAAGGCATCCTCTTTTTAGATTTGTATAAGGGCACACCTAAATTCCGACATGCATCACAAAAGGTTGTACATGTTATTGTTGCTGTTCTAAGGGATTGCGAAGTTTTGAGGAATTGAGAACAAGGTGATGAGTAATAGGGATTAGGATCCTAGCCGAATCCTCTTTTAGGGGATCTGAATAATTAATCAATTGTGTTCGTTCATCGTAATCATGTGGTTAGAAATTATTTTAAATTTTTTATTTAAAATTAAATATAAACAGTACCTAACGAAAACTAACTGTACAATGTACGATAAACAAACACGATTAATTGATCCTCCAAAACCCCACAAAGAGGATCCGGAGAGGATCCGAGGAATGGATAACAAAAAATTGATAGGATGAATTAAAAAATACACTTCATGATCATTATAAAGACATGCAATAGGGATATGTAAATGACACCTTTTAAGTAGGGATTTGCATAAACAGAAGATCAGTACGATTGCAGAGAAAAAATACCTCTCTCTCTCGCTGAAAACATAAACAGAGGAACAAGAAGAAGCCACCGGCTCTAGCGGCTTGGGTGCTGGTGGCAACCCCCTTTTCTTCTCCTCCTTTCTTCCTTCTCTTCTTCTTCTTCTTCTATTTTGGTTCTCTTCTAAGTGTTATCTCAATTTTCTTTGACCTTAGTCTCAATCACCCTCTAAGCTTGTTTAATTTTGGGTTTCATGCCCCAGCCTTGGCTTTCATCGCTACTTATCCTCTAAGCTTGTCTCAGATTTGGGCTTCATGCCCCTTATCTGACGTTTTTCGCATGTTTTTACTACTTTTTGGTATTTATTTTTCCTTCCTCTCCCCTCATTTGGGCTGTAGCTCACCTTTTTCTTGACCCTTTTACTTTGTATGGTGTTGTTTAGCTGCTCTTTTGGGGCCTTTTTATTGTTTTTTTTTTCTTCTTGTTTTGCTTGTATTTAGATTGTGGGATGCCTTTGGATCTCTCTTCTCCTTGTACTATTTTTTTTCAATGGAAGTAACTTTGTTTGACAAAAAAAAAAAGAGAGTAGGGATTGGCATATCCCTCTCAATAATGGCCATGGAGGGCTTTTGTAATCATTAATGTCTAACATTTTGTAATCAATTTCTTAATAACTTGACCTTAATCCCTCGGTACTTGAAAACACCTCACGCAAGCATAAAAAAAATTTCAAAACCAAAGATATATGTGTATTTTGATGTCAAGAACTTTTGTGCTGCCCATAATTTTGAGCAAAATGGAGGGTTTGTAGCATTTGTTTCATTACCAGTGTTAGGAGTTGGGACCACAGACTAGTGACTAGGGACCATATTCATGAAGAAAAGGGAAAACACATATTACTGGCCAAAGAAATTAAGCACTAATATACGATTGTGGTGATGCACCCATCTCTACATTATTAATTAAGTATTGCAGTGAGTGAAGGATTACTTGTGTGATTTTGTTGCATTTAAGAACCTGATGTGAATGTTTTTTTTATAGGATATATTTACACCAAGTGAGAAATTTGTGTTAAATCACACCATAAGCCAGCTATAATAAATTGGCATCAAATTCGTCACCTGAAAAAATCGAAATCAAGACCTTCTACTTATAAATGAAAAGATTAGGGTAGAAAAAGAATTGCCAATTAAAGTGTTTTCAATGTTATGATTGCTATGACGAAAGGGTTTCATATGGAATTTTAAAACAGAAATTTTATTTCCTACAAGGATTTATTCCAATGTGGTTTTTTTGAAGTCAGTTTTCAGATTTGCCCAAACCTTCTACTACATTGGTGCACTTTGCCTAATTGGACGTTCATGCGACTAATCGAAAATCTTCATTTATTGAGAGTTAGTGCGTATAGTTGATGACTGGAGGCTACTTATGGAGCCCTCTCGACGTATTACAAACAATTCGAGTCGTCTATTTTTTAAGTCTCACTTCATATCATTTCTGTAAAATATTAGTAAAAAATATTAGCCAAAATAAAAAATGATTAGAATATCTAATTGTGTTTAAAAAAAATTAACAAACACAGCACTCGAAAAAACATTAAAATTTCAACATGAGAATTGAATTGGTAAAAGGTTTCAGAATGAGTTGACTTTTTACAAATGTCATATATTGATGGAGAACTAAAAACAGGTTTTCCGAATAATTGTAAAAGTATATTTAAAATGGGGATCTCTTTCTTGAAGGGTTTGTATATATGTAAATCACGTTTCACACTTTCCAAATTTATTCAGCTACATTTTCCTGGTAATGTTGAGGTTCTAGAAGTACCCTTCGTCTTTTTTTTCCTTTTTTATTCTATCAATATAGAATCGAACTCTAGTTGTAAGTGTGATATTTCTTTTCGAAAAGTCTCTATATCGTTAGTTTTCTATGAGAAATGATAATCACACATCGTTTTTCTCCTCCTACATACCTCTTTTCATTTTGGCCTTATCAAACAAAAACGACAGACAAATTAAACACGAGTGAGAAAAAAATGTGGGTATCATATTCCCTTTTCTTTTACTCCTTTCATTCCTGTAATTTTTTTTGTTACATCCAGCTTGTCAGCTGAATTGATTCATTTGTTAATCACAATCATTCTACAAAAAAATCATGTGAAACAATGTGACATACTTTACAGCATGCAATCATACCCTTTCACTGAAACATAAAAACTACAAAATACAAACATTATTAATAGCTCCATTTTATTTCCAACTCCTGCAAATGTAACACTCAACAAAATTTTCTACACTAACTTCTTCCCAGCAGCTCTACAGAGCTACATTATCAACAAATATGGAACCAAAGAAATGAAACTACGATTCGGGAAAATGTCGATTGGTATAAAACCGAAGTTGTAAACTTACAAACATAAATGTTTTGATCTTGACAGAAAACTAAACAGCATCAGTGCCACCTAGTTTGATAGAGACAGTAAATCAAAATTGTCACACGAAAAAGAAGTCGAGAAAGAAAGAATTATATCTTAACCAATAGCCGTAAACACAATTCACCCTGCCCCTCAATGACAACGGACCTACTTGGGAGAGCGATTATCCAGAGTAGGGAAAATCTTAATACCGTTTATTAGTTTGCTTATATTACAGTCAATGAACCCCAAAATGGCTGCTAAAAGGCTACTTCTGTAGGCATTCAGTTTGGACTATACTGATGCTTTGGCTTCGTTTTGTAGAATGTCCAAAGGAAAATTGCTTTTGAAGACCACAAAATGCCACTTACATGCTGAGCTTGAACTTATCAATGTAATGAAGATTGTTTTTCACGATTCAGCATACGATGAAGCTTCTTGAGGCTGTACTTTAGTATCATCGTTGATCACTTAGAAGTGGTTGTGATGCTGGAGCTGCAGAAGGAAATAATACCAGTAAGTACAATATGGAATGAAAATGTATTGGTCAATTTAGCAAGGACTGCACATAAGAATTCCAGTCACCCAAGAACGAATTTTTGACGTCTATGATCACCTGAATCGAGGCATGCATGAGAGGGTGTGTTAAGCATAACTTTATATACAATTTAGGCCTCTTTACGAATAACTTAAAGTATTGTGCTACATTAATTTATGAAACTTTTTGTATTTATATTTCCCAAACACTAAAATAACTCTTCCGGGTGTGTTGAGCATAACTTTATATGCTACTAAGATGACGGTTCCACTGACCAGGATGGTTCGATTATGGAATGGAAACTCTCATCTTTAAATATGACTAATTCTTGCGGAGGTTAGTTGGAGATTATCTAGAGTCAAAGGGTTTATTTTCCTTAAATCAATCATGATCTGGCCTTTTTCACAAAATGGATGGAATTGATTACACAGACCATCCAGTCATTCTATGTTATCAGTATTGGCTGGGGAAAGAAAGAAATGCAGGAAGTTCCTTTTAAGCAAATATTAAGGGAACAATGCAAAAAAGTAAGAATTACCTCCAAAACTTTGCTCACTGGATACGGGTACTGGTTTGCACATCTTCTCAGAAATTTCAGCTATAACCAAACGTGATAAAAGAAGTGTTGCAATAAGAGCACAAATCATTAACATCACAAATACTGCATCCCATCCCTTTGTTGAAAGGAAACCGGTAAGAAGAGGGCCAAAAGCTGCACCAACTGATCCTGTACCATCAATTATGGCGGTAACTGTTGCCAGTGCTCGAGAATCCCCTCTAAGGGAGCTGTGCGTACCAAGGTCTGCAGAAACTGCAGTGGTGATAAGTGCATAGGGCCCATTAATAAACAAGCCAGCAACCATCATAAGTGCAATGTTGGCATTGTGTGAAATGCTGCCATATTTCCGATATAAAAGCATTGCCGGAATTGCAAAAGACATGAAGCCTGCTGCCGTGGTAGCTCGAGCATTAAGTTTATCAGATATGTAGCCAGCAAGGATTCCACCAACTATGCCTCCCACATCGAACAAAGTGGAGAGATTTCCAGCAGATTTCACAGAAACATACTCTCCTCCTATCTCTGCAAAAGCATAAGAGGGAACAAGATGAGGAACAAAATATCAGATGCATGAACACAATTTAAAATAAATACCTCAAAAAAAATCACTCTCCTGTCACCTCGCCCGTTCATGAACATTGTTGCAATGTGATATAACATTAGACAACAAAGAGTGATCAATTACCAACGGCAATGTAAAATAATAACACTTACTAACAAGTAAGAACAGTGCGTGCGAATAAGGTTATAATAGACATTACCATCGACAAAAGAACAGACGCACTCATGCATAGGATCAGCATAAATAACTAGGTACGCATGAGACCAGTATCCACATGAGCAGCCTCATCAAAAGACATGTTTCCTCTGTTGTTACTAGTACTCAAATAATGATGGAAACCAGGTGAACCGCACAAAGATAAACTTTTGTAGGCTACTAGGACCCCTTATTTGAGTACATGTTTATTCTTTGCAAATCATCTGGAAATCGTATAAAGGAATTGGTAAAAATTGCCCTCAAAAACCTATTACCATCTACAGGATGTTTACAGAGAAAATAGATTGGCCTCTCTCTCTCTCTCTCTCTCTCTCTCTCTCTCTCTCGCTCTTGGAACTTGTATGAAACAAAAATCACAAGAAACATGAGAAATTTGTCAGACAAATACCCTCCCTCACTTGCAGCTCCATCCTATACATGGAAAGGCAAAGAAATACAGACGGAAAGAGGCATATAAGTGCAGCCTTGTCTGCACCTTTCAGAACAACAAAAAGGTGGGGAATGGCAATTGGAGGCTTCAAACCCAATTCCTTCTGAAAACAAGAGTTCTATGCCATTTTAGGCAATTAGATAAGAAAATTAACACACAGAACTGCATAGATTAGAAAGATGGAGACATAAGTAATATGAACTCTGTCAACTCATAAGGAAGTTTATTGTGCACTTTGTAGTATAACAGAGAGGCCCTAGACCCTAAGCACCAATCTTCTGCCAACATGTTCTTGACTATAAAATTATAAATAACAACCCACGGATACTGCAATGTTTATAATCTTCTTGTTCCAGATTAAAATAATAAAAATACAAAGGCAGAAGATATCTGGAAATGCAGATGGCATTCCCAAATCTTATAATTGTTACGTCATATCAGTCAATTGAGATTATATATAAAACTATGAATGTTATATTACCTGTCTGACTTAGATAAAATGGTAGCCAGTACAGAAATGTGTAGGCCACAAGCTTTGAGAAGAAGAGGCACAACGCAAAAGGTATAACTCCTGGTATTGCACAAGCTTGAATAAGTCCAATACTTGTCCTACTCACAGACCCAATTCGGCGAACAGTTTTTGTTTCACCCTCGACAATAAATCCTTTTTTTATATTAGCTTCTTCGTCATCGGCCGTTGCCTCCAAATTAGGAGCTGAATTTGGTGGGAAAGAAAATCCAATATCTTCAGGATAAGCAGCCAAGAAGAAGAAAACGATTACGCCTCCGACTGCTATAAAAGCACCTGGAACAATAAAGCACCAACCCCACCCATAATCCAGAACACTAGCAGCAAGAAGTGAACCACTTATATTCCCAACCGAAGTATGCGCATTCCATATGCCCATTATCAAACCCCTCTTACCCTTTCCAAACCAATTACCAATCACAGCAACAACCGAAGGCCAACCCGTTGCCTGGAACAACCCGGCAATCATTTGCATCCCAAGATAGTAACCAAACACATGGATATTCCAAAAGGATCCCATCCCAAACAGGGCAACAAAAATGCCACTCCCAATCATCCCGGTCGTCAAGAACAACCGGAGGTCCAATGTATCTCCCAAATGCCCTGCAACATACATTCCCAAAGAGTAACATGCAAGAAATGCAAGATCAATCTCCCCCAATTTCGACGTCCCATCAGTTCCATTGAAGGGGGCCCAACCCTTGTCTAACCTATAATTCTCATTGCGCTCAAACTCTCTCTTGACAAAGACTTTGCCAAACAAGGGGTCCAAGCCATTGCCTTTATTGGGGTCAGGATACAAAACACTTTTAACTATACTACTGGGTTTTCTAGATGCATGGTAACATGCATAAGCTATGAAAGTTACAAGCAAAATCACATATCTATACGTAGAAAGACTCCAGTATTTGCCTCTAATGCTTCTAATCAGCAAAATCCCAGGTGGGATTCCTCTCATTGTATCAGAATTCTGAGACATTTTAACAATCCCACAAAAAACCAAAACCAAAATCAAAACAACCCAAAATTCCTCACGAGACCTTCATATGGCATTCGTTTTTCATATTCAAAAACTATACAGAAGGCAAAATTGCAGGTTTCATGCGTCAAAGTATCAGAGCAAAAGCTTTAGAGAAGGAGAGACAGTAGGATGAGCTTGTTGAATTGACGAAGAAGAACTGAGGCCTTAAGAGGCCAAAAATTCAGGCTTGCATTGCTGAGAGGATGAGAGGGAAAGCGTAGAGGGCGGGGAGGCAGAGGGAGGACAAGTGGCGGGATGTGAGTAATGGAATGGAACTGGTTTTGCTGTGCTTGGGCGCCACGCTTTCTTTCCAGAGTCTGAGACCGAGACGATTGGTGACACAGCGGATGATGGTGTGTTTGTATTTGCTCCGTTGCCAGAAACGCGTGGCGGTTTCTGATGGGTTTTGTGAAACATGAATCACGCACGCATGCGTACCAAACTGCAAACAAATTTATAAACTCCAAACTATCTCCAATGGGATAAATCTTAAACCGCTCAAATCATTTTTAATTACGATAAACATGATATAAGTTTTTTTTTTTTTTAACAAACGATATTATCTACTATTAAAATAAATTTAATATCTTAATTTTAATATTATTTTATAAGCAATAATTATCTTTTTAATGATAAAAATTATAATAAAAATTAAATCTCTTCCTAATTATCTCTTTAATTATACTTTTTGTTTCTTTTTTGTTATTTTTTGTTCCTCTGTTTTTTTTTCTCTAAACCTCATTCATAGATTTTATTTTTAATTTTGATAATCAATGTAATTTTATTTATCTACGTATATGACATATTCTTTTTTATAATCAACTTTATCACAAATTAATGTGTATTTTTTGTAGGTATATTATGTTTTTTATATCTTTAGGTTTAAAATAATTGTTAAATAAATAAAGGTGGGGAACAGATAATATTGGACTTAATCTAATAACCACGTTGATTTTTGGACCCAAATCCAAATGCCCCTTTCAACTATTTAGATATAAATTATAATAAGACTTTGAAAATAAAAATAAAAAATAAAATCTTTCAGCTAGATTCTTCTCAAGAATTGAGTCTGGCTTTAATTCCTTCTGAACCCACCAAACCATCACAATGTGCTTGGGCTGCGCGAAGAAAGCCTAAAGCCTCAAACAACTCACCACATGTGCCACATGACACACAAAAGCATGGTGGGGTCCATGTAGATAGGCATGTCGACTACACACCAACAGTTCATATGTGTTCAACGTCTAAACAGTATGACCATCAGTTCATCCAATGGTCATATTTCAAATTTTATTTATTTATTTTAAGTGAAAATATATAATTCAGCAATTGTGATTTAATGAGATCAAATTTAATAGTAAAAAAATTCTGACGACCCAAAATTAAATCTAACAGTTAAAATAATTTTAAAAAAATAATAATTTAAGTCAAAGTTCACATAAAAACTAATTGAAGCGCATGAAGAGACCAAGGAAGAAATGGTCTGAATGTGCCTACTCATGGAGAAGGAAATGAAAAAGGAAGATCCAGGAGACCGTTTAGAGCAAGAAAGGCTCGAGTTTGAGGTAATGAGGGAGGACCTCAGCAAATCTACTCCAAAGAGGAAGAAGTTTTTTTTGTGATAAGCAAGCGGAAATTATAAGATGCCATGCCATAAGGAATGTTTTCGACCCATCTAATGATCCAAATAATGAGCCATCTAATATGAATTGTCCAAGTCCACCACCAAGCCAACCAAATCCCTATGAATATTAGTATAAGATATTGTTGTAATGACACACCCTGACCTAAATCGAGGCGTGATGGCCGTCACGTGAGGGTGATGTATCCATGTGCGTGGTGTGGAAGTGATAAAGATATGGAAATGTAGGTAAATAAAAACCAACCTAACTAATATACACTAGATAAACATATAAGTACTAGCAAAGGTGTTTAGAGTATAGTTTACACATAATCATAGCATAGGTACCAAAGTGCAGCCCCGCAGGCTAAGTATTAATTATACAGGACACAAAAGAAATCCTACATTATTTGGAGTCTGTCAGAACCGTCGTAGAGTCCTCGAGAACCACCAACACTAAGATCAACCTAGAACCTGGAAGGGCGCAAAATAGAAAATGTGAGTGGACAAAAACAAAGCTCTTTAAAACCATTTCACTTTCCAAAATATATTAACCCCTCACTGTAAAACCCGTATAATTTTCTAGAAAAATAATAATGTATACGTATATAGAAGTCATGCTCGAGAGTAATGAAAATCAAGGGTATGCCATGTCAAGTATCTCATAAATGCCATAGGCAAGCCAGGTAAAATAAATCAATGTAAAGTGACATGCCATCCGGAGTCACCTAAAGTGACTTGTACGGTTGAGCCTATATCTCACAAATCAATTCCTGCACACGAGTCGGAACCACCTAATGTGGTATGTACGACAGGCTGGGTGTAAATAAATACGCTCGAGTGCTACGATCACATGAAGGCTGTGTGACGAATCGCAGGTCACCTACGAGTCCGAACCACCTAATGTGGTATGTATGATAGGTTGGCACTGACTTGGATCCAAGTTGAGCATGTGGTGCGGGAGGTGAACGATCACTTGAAGGCTAGGCCCTGGCCTCGGGCGGAGCACTAACACCAAGGTGTAGGTTAATGAGCACTAACTATATATATCACAACCATACTCACAACAATCTCTATCATCAACATGTACTTACCTGAAGCTTACCTATGCGCTCGCAGCACCATACAATAATATGTGTATATATATACTAATGCATATACCAAAGCACAATGCAATTAACATGGCTTTTAAGAACATAAATCCATTTAAAATCAATTTCTGGGAAATGTAGTGCATATATACGTATATATAGAAAACCAAAAGCCCACTCACTGGTATGTATCTGGGTCGAAACCCCCAAGTCTCACCTGGCTGCGTTCGTCCTCTAGGAACTTCTCACCTATATGTGAAACAACTATTTTAATGTTAATTTTAAGCACATAACCAAAATCATGCAATTACTTCTCATACGTCGCTCAATTAGGATGTTTGAATATACTAGCGTGGCCTACTCAACACCATGAGCATCCCCATATTTTTAGAATAATTTTTCGACATCCCACACGCCGGCCAAGGCACGGCCACACTCGGCGACCACGCACAGGCACGTCCCTAGCACACTGACGGATTCCCTAACAACGTTAGGAAATATTTCGTTAAATAACAGCATATACCATTAACTTTACCTGACGCCGTTAGTATATTCCATCAAAGTTGATGGAATATTCCTCCTTCTTCTCCGATGGTTCGCCGGAATCAGGCGTTGGTCACCGCTTTGTCGTCGGTTTCTGGAAAATCTTTAAACCTTAATATCTTCCTCGTTTTTCAACCAAATTTCATAAAATTTATACCAAATTGAAGCTCTCAACTAGGAGAACATGATCTTACCTGATTAAAGTCCTAAAACCGACGCAAGGTGGTCGGAAAATCCTACAATATTCTGGCTAAACCTGCAACTTGATAAACCCTAGTGTCCCAACGTCAAAACTACTCCAAAATTGTTCCAACATACCAGAGAAGCTAGAAAAATACCTTCATAAGTCTCAAAACTAGCTAAAACCTTCGCGATCACATCGGAGCAATTTACACTCCTCGCCAGAGCTTGAGTATCTCGGGTTCTACAGGTTTTCTCCTCAAACCAACGGTACGGCTCGACTAGTGATGTCACGGGAAACACGATAGTGTTGTCCTTAAGCTCGATCTGTGAGTGTGTGAAGATGTTTGAAGGTTATGGGGTTTGCTCGTACGAACGGGGAAGAGGGTTTGAGAAAGAGAGGGAGAGAAAGAGATTGCACGTGTGGATGTGTGCGTGTGTATGCTCGGATTGGGCAACTTTAAATTGTCCTAAGTCCTAATTGGGCTGCATGGCTAAGCTCATGCAATTTGGGTCCAACCCAATTTCCTCTATTTCTTCGCAACATTTTCATTACGAACCCAACTCGGCTCTAGCCCGCGTCGACACTCTCGTGACGTCGAGTAGGATTTACTTACTTGAACGGGAAAAAATAATTTAAAACCATATGCCTACATCCACATCACATCATCTCAAGGGCATAATGGAATTTCCACACTATTGAGGATAAAATATATTATAATTCGAGACAGGTTGTCACAACTAAAACTTGTGTTCATCTATTATTTATGATTCCTAATTGACGATTGATAAAGATTTGTGCTAAATTTTGTTTTTCTTACACGAATTATGAAAAAGATACCTCAAACAATGAAAGTTTTATGTTTCAAACACATTGTAGGTTGGGTCCAAAGAGCTGTTTGCCGCATATTTTTGGAGTTGCTTTTTACATACTAAGTCATATATAACAAATGATCAATACGTGAACATGTTGTCAAGGACACTAAGTAAGAAAATAATACATTCTTAAAGCTAGAGTGTTACAGGAGATTGAAGAAAACTTCTTCTGAGCTAAAAGTTGTCAATAAATTGCTTAAGAATGCAAATTCAAATTGGAAATTTGACAGAATATATTAGTATTTATAAACAAATGGTTTTACCTTTTAAAACACCAATGTCTTTTGTAATAATCAATACATGTCAAATTGTACAGTCAATTAAATAGAGACAATATTAATATAATCAGCTGTTGACCGCTAAGTTGACTTTAAAACTTGGCTTTAATTTGCACCAAAAGATATTTTGGATATATTCAACGAATGAGGTCCAAGAGAACCGTTTCTATGGCACATCGTGGCTGCCATGCCATCCTCTAGCTGCTATACATACAAGGGGAACAAAGTTCTTGAATAAGGGGTGCGTGTACATATATATACACACAAATTGTTTAAGGGG
>JAOTRO020000020.1:615545-636511 GCA_028566515.2 Pyracantha coccinea | reverse complement strand
AAAGAAAGTTCATTATTAGATGTATATATGGAAACTAAACATATATATGTATATATCAAAGAAAAGACCCACTCAAAGAAAAGACCCACTCACAAATCATGTCGTCGAGTCGAACTTGCCTCACGGGCATCGAAGATCCTTGCGATACGTTTCATCTAGAAACGAGACCACTCATGTAAATATATAACGTACTAACATAATCATGCAATTTTATAGAAAGTATGGTTAATAAAGAAACTATTTTAAAACGACGAAATTTCGAAAAACTGAGGGCGAAATTGGGTTCGGCACGTCGAGAAACCTAAGGAAGAACCTCTTGTTCCTCCTAGCTCCGCTGCATGCGCCGCCACAAGGTGGCTGCATCGGCAACCACATGCGGCATACATCGACCACCCTCATGCGCCCACGTGCCTGCGAGTACGACTATACTCGAGTTCCTCGCAAGTTCTTGCAATTTTGCAGGTTTTTGGTCCAACTTCTAGAGGTCCTAACGAGCTCAAATCTAAGTCATTTTCAGTGATTTAAAAACCAAAGCAAAGATAGAAATGTGAGGAATCTATTTGTACGTATTAAGGTTCGAGTCAACATCGGTGATAGCCGAAAAATGGGCCAAAAAGAGGCCAGATGGCCACGGTTCTTGAGTTTCCCAGAAAACTGGAAGATCATCCCCTTCATCCAATATGCACTAACCTTCTCCCAACTTTCACTTTATGGGTAAAAAAAAAAAAATATAGAACTTCGAAATAAAGAGGATTTGAGGTTTGGGGGTCCCGAGACTCATCGTGGTTTAGCTTCGTGAGTTTACCGAAAAACATGGCGTCGGTGCTTGTTCTAGGGCTCGAGAAAAAGCATGCGAGACATAGTGGTGATGATATGATAATGTGATTTGGTTGGCTAAAATGGCCATCGCCATGACTGGCTGGCGATGGTGTTGGCCACTGCAACTCTTTGGTGTTTCACCGAGAGAAAAAAAAGTTAAGGGGAAAGGTCGAGAAAGAGAGAGAACAGACGAGAGCGACAGTGGTATGGTGACCTGAGGGCTCATCGAAGTACGTTGATGGGGTGTGGCTGGTGACGTTGATGGCGTACGGGTCATTCTCTGCACTTGCAAAAAGAGGGTTTGAAATGAGAGGTGAGGAATGAGGGATGAGAGGGAGAGAAGTGAGAGTTGAAAGAGAGAGAGAGGTATCTAGGAGATAAGGAACACGAGGGAATGGGAAGAGAATGGGTTGTGGGCCCCACTGGCTGCACAAAACAATGCCACAAAATGAAATATCCCCGCAACATGAAATTGCCAAAATGCCCTCCATGTTTATAGTTCCATAATATTTTAACCGTAGCTCCGATTCTGATTTCGCTTGCACCTACGTGTTCGTAGTGACGAGCTCTACAATGATACGCTAAAATAATGTTTCATACATCTCACAATACACTAGTCAACGAAAGCCAACGTCCTCACCTCTAAAGGCATTTTCATCAATTCTCTCATTTAAAATTTATAAAATTGTAAAATTAGGGACGAGTTGTCACATACAAATTCTTGAGAGGTCTTAAAGCAAGTTCTAGAGAAACAAATCACATAAGATTGCTCACATGAACAAATTAAAAGTGTATGAAAAAAAATGCACACACTGTATTAAGACACGAAAGCTCACATGGGTGCGAAGTTGCATACTAGTGGATAGTTTACCAAGATTGCGTAAATATATTATCAACTTAAAGCATTTTATGCATGCTCGAAGCGTCTGGGTGAGTGAACAAAAAAATTTTGCATACTAATAAAGACGTTCCCACATCCCTTTATTTATTTATTTATTATTATTAAACGACTAAACAAAAAATAAGAATAAACATAAATTAACAAAGAAAAAGAAAAATAAGAAAAGAAATGGAGAATTAAGAGATGCAATAGATGCCTAAGGTCTTTCGAAGAGTTTCAAAACAATGAGTGTCTACGCTTGGTAAGGAAGTGTAAAACATGATTCTTGGAAATGTTTATCTCACTAGTATTGCTGCAGAAGATATAGAAAGTTCCTTGATTAATGCCGTAATCGCTTTATCATTTGTTTCATCAAAGCAACTATGTACAACAACTACCAACAGCGATATACTTGACTTCATCAGTGGATAATGAAACAACTTTTGTTTCTAACTATGCCAAGCAACAAGATTATTTTCAACATACAAACAACCTCCAAAGGTGCTTTTGCGATCATCAACATTTCCTGCCCAATCGATATCCGAGAATCCAGCGATTTCAAAATTAGTGTCAAAAGAATAATGTAAACCAAAATCAGCAGTTTTGTTCACATACCTGATGATTCTTTTGACATCTTATAAATGCGATTCTTTTGGATCAACTTGATATCTGGCACAAACACCTACACTATAGGATATGTCAGGTTGGCTAGCTGTAAGATACAGTAGACTTCCAATCATGCTTCTATAAAAGGTTTGAGCAATACTTTTCCCTTTTGGATCTTTATGAACTTTTGTGGTTGTTGCCATGAGATTTGAAATAGGTTTCGCTGATTCCAGTCCAAACTTCTTAACAAGGTCACTTGCATATCTTGTCCGTGAAACAAAAATGCCATTGTCAACTTGTTTTACTTGTAATCCCATAAAGAATGTACGTTCCCCACATATGCTCATTTCAAATTCACTTTGCATGACCTCAGTAAATTCTTTCACAAGTATGTCAGATGTTGAACTAAACAGTAGATCATCCACATATACTTCAGCTATCATCATATCCTTTTTGACTTTTTTGACAAACAAAGTTTTGTCAACAGCTCCTCGAGCATATCCTTTATTTAACAAATGAGTTGATAGCTTTCCATACCAAGCTCTGGAGCTTGTTTCAAACCGTACAAGGCTTTCTTCAAACGATACATGTGATCAGGATATTTTGGGTCGACAAAACCCTTTTGTTTTCTCTACATACACTTCTTCCTGAAGTATTCCATTCAAAAATGCACTCCTAACATCCATTTGATACAGCTTAAAGCACATATGACATGCAAAAGCAAGTAACAAACGAACTGATTAGTCTTGCAATAGGGGCAAATGTTTCATCAAAATCCAATCATCCTACCTGAGTGTACCCTTGAGTGACAATACGTGCTTTATTCCTCATGATAATTCCATGTTTGTCAGTTTTATTCCTAAAGACCCACTTTGTTCCAATGACATTTATATCCTTGGGTCTGGGAACAAGGTACCATACATCATTTCGAATAAATTAGTTGTGTTCCTCTTGCATGGCAATTATCCAATCATCATCCAAGAGCTTTCTTGGCATTTTTTTTGGCTAAATCCTTGATACGTAGCATGTGAAGTTTACCACATGAGTAGTTTTACTTCTTGTCACTATTGTATCCTCTAAGTCACCAAATAATGTTTAAATTTGAATGATCTTTTTGCACTTGTTTGAGTCATTTTCTCAAGGCTTTTGATGAGTCAGCATTTTGATCCATTTCAACCAAAGTGGTTGATGGATTATCAGTTGATTCTATTTGAAAAAAGTCGTCAACTGCAAGAGGTTGTTCAATTGTCAATGAAGAGTCATTAACAACGACATTAGTTAACTCCATGATAGTATTTGTCCTCTTGTTGAACACCATATATGCTCTACTTGTGAGAAAGTAACCTAGAAAAAAAAATCCAATATCACTACGTGAATCAAATTTAGCTAGCATTTCTCTTATTTCTGTAGATGTAGCATATGCTACCGAACACTCTCAAATGCTTGACATTTGGCTTTTTACCTTTCCAAATTTCATATGGATTACATTTTGTACCAGGTCGAATATATACTCTATTTGCGGTATAACAAGCAGTGCTGACTGCTTCAGCCCAAAGCTGTTTAGCCAAACTAGTAATCACTAACATAACACAACTCATGTCGAGCAAAATGCGATTCTTTTGTTCAACAACATGATTTTGTTGAGTAGTGATTGGAGTAGAAAAATTGCGATAAATTCCTTTTTCATCACAAAACTCATAAAATGATGCATTTTCAAAATTAGTACCGTGATAAGTTTGGAGTCTGATCACACGATCATTTGAAGCAACTCTATCATTTTGAATTCTATTAAGCCATCCACAAAATCTCTTGAACGCATCTGATTTCTCTCTCAAGAAGGCAACCCGGGTAAACTGTGAGAAGTCATCAACTAAGACAAGTATGTATTGTCTCTCCAATGCTCTCAATCTGCACTGGTCCAATCAAGTCCATTTGCATTAGCTCCAAAGGTCATGAAGTTGAAATGTAGCTTGTTGACTTGTGCGAGCTCTTTGTTTGCTTTCCACTTGACATCCTCCACAAATTCCAAGTTCTCTAGCCAAACTTGGTAATCTTCTTATTCTTTCTTGGAAAGCTTGAGCAGATTCTTACCATTCATATGGCCTAATCTTTTGTGCCATAGTTCCAAGGCATCATCACTTGCTTTATTACACATGTGTGATACATGTGGATCATTTGCATTCACACAATAACAATTGTCTTAAGATTTTTTTTCCTTCAAAAATGTCTACCCCATTAGCAAATTTTACACTACATTTTAGCTTATTGAATAACACTTCAGCGACTTCATCATCACATACTTGACTAATATTGATGAGATTAACCTTGAGTTCATCAACTAACATGACATTCTCCAAGCATGGAATTCCTAGAGTTTTGATGTCTCATTTTCCAACTATCATTGCTATTTTTCCGTCTCCGAAAGTGACTGCTCCATTTTTGCAATCCTCAGTGAATGTTGTGAACCATCTTCTGTCTCCAATCATATGTCTCAACCATTCACTGTCAAGATACCATGTATCTGACTAACAAGCTGAGAGAGCAGTGAACTCCACTAAACATGTAAGATTGTATTCCTCGAATAGTGGTGACATCTTAACCAATAAGCAAATTTGAGTCTTACTTCTTCTCCGCACTTGCTTTAAGTTGGAGCAATAGAATTTTGAATAGGCATGATTTTTTAAATTCCGTTCATATTTTTTTTTTCAGGTGAGGAACAAATCTCACTTTATGACACGTTTTTTAAAAGATCCAAGAAATAATGTTTCGAGTTCTATTTCCCTCTCGAAGTTTGTTGCACCTAGGTCTAATATGTGCTATTTTTGAAGTGAAATCCGACTCATATATTTGAAGTGAACTGATCAACTGTTCCAGCTTTAAAGTGTTCAAGTCTTTTGATTCCTCTATAGCTGTCCTTTTTGTATGAAACCTAGTAGGAAAAGATCTTAAGATTTTTTTAACAATCCTATGTTTTGGAATGCTATGACCAAGATTATGACAACCATTGACAATTACACTAAGCTTAGCATGAAAGTCAAAGAAATTCTCACCATCCAACATTTTGATATTTTCAAATTCTATGATGAGATTCTGAAACTTGGATTCTTTGACAGTTGAGTTACCCTCATGAGTAACTTCAAGAATATCCCAAGCTTCTTTCATTGTTGTGCACTTACTGATGAAGTTGAATTGATTAGGCGAAACAATAGTGAATAAGGCATTAAAAGCTCTTTGGTTGAAAGTGCTAGACTTGCACTCATCTTTGCTCCATTCTTTCCTAGGCTTAAGTTTAGATATAGTCATAGAAGACTCTCCTTCACTTTTAGTCTCTTCAGTCGTCAAAGGTTGCCAGCCTTCTTCAACTACAAGCCACACATTGTCATCAAGTGCCCAAAGAAGAGATTTCATCTTTGCCTTCCATGCAGCATAGTTGTCACCCTCGAAGTGTGGTGGATGGGAAATCGACCCAATAGAATGACTCATCCTAGTAGTCCTACAGATATCACTAATTATGTCTAGTGACCCGCTTTGGTGCCAATTAAAAGTTCTAGGATAGATACTAGTTCAATCTAAAGGTGATGAATAGGTTCCAACTTAAAATCTAATTCAAATTATGGTCTAAATTATACAGTTATGCAAATTGAATCCTACACAAGAATATTTAACATAAATATTGACATGCCCTAACCCTGATGTCCCCATATACTAGGGTAGGCACGTGCTGGCCAACACCTGAGGGTGACGAAGCCATTTTAAACATGCATGCAAATAAAATACTTAATTAGAAAGAAATATGCCAATGCAGAAACGTGTCTAGAGCATACAACTAATCAAGAATAATGTGAAAGAATTATTATAAAAAGATACAAATAAAGGAAAGGGTCCTACATAGAGAATAATTGAAGATACCTATGCAGAAGTGCCCTGACGCCGGGATCGAATGCCTCGATTCTAACTCTTGAAGGGGGCGCAAAACAAAGGGTGAGTGGACCAAAGTTTATAATACTAATACTAATAATAAGAAAACCATTTTATTTCTGAACATACTAACCCCTTGTTTTTAAAATACATATATAGTACTACATAGTAGGTTTTCTGAAAACTTTAGCAAGGCATGAAAAACGTTTGTAAAATAAGTACGTGTAAACCAGTGCTCCATAATGGTGATATAATCGCCCGAAGGAAAATCCGTAAAACATCCGTGAATCGCATCGATTATGTACTCAACTAGAGGCATCATAGTTGCCTGAAGGCATAACCATCACCTGAAAGTAAAGCTGTACAACATTGGGTTATGCCAGTGAAGAAACATGGTAGGCCCATCACCCGAAGGTGAAGCTCTACGACTCTGGTTTACGCTAGAGAAGAAATATAACATAACACACCAACACTAGCTGTGGCTAGTGAAGTTGTCTGACACTGGTTTCGCCAGTGAAGCTGGGGGTATGTCATAAATATCCTCAACTGTGTCCTATTGGCCATAGACGTATACATACCCATGTTGTGTGTACGTGCTATATGATAACCCACTAGATAAGCACTGAAAACATATCTCAAAAAATCGTATTAAAACACCAGGGCTTAAAGCTCAAAGCCTCATCTAATAAATCCATGATAAATCATATTCGTAAATCCACTGAATTGCATATAAGAAAATACAATAATTCATAATTCGTAAAACATAATTTGATAAATCATAAATAATGCATAAAAGCAATTTTAATAATCATATATTCTTCCTAAAGCATAAATGTAAAAATCCGTAAATCATATCATAAAACGTAATCAATCCATGAAATACGAAATGCATGCAAGCCTAATGTTTTATAAAAACATGCAATTTAACAAGGGGTTCACTCACAGATATTCCATTGTTGGGGAGCTGCTTGAACTAGGGAGGACGGGTCACTTCCAACTGACGCACCTAAACACAAGTAAAGACCATTTAATAAAACTATACTAAAACGATAGAATTTGGGAAGATGGACAACGGATTCAAATTCGGCACATTAAAAAAACCTAAGAGACAAGGAATTGAAATATACCATTGATTTTCTCGGCTGTGGAGAAAATTGGCTAGAAAAGGGCTCGAAAGCCGTTGGATTCTTCGCTAGAAACTGAGTTCTTTACTCTCACTATTTCTGTGCAATTTTATTGTTCAAATTACATAACCTAGGTTAGAATTAAACCACAAGGACACAACTGAAGGCTTACCCTAATAGGGAAAACGAGGAATCTTGCTCGAGTTTCGAGGATGTAGGAAAGGGCCAGAGAAGGGTGGTTGGTTTGTCGTGCTTGCCGGAAAGAATGGCAGCAGGTGGTTCATGGGTGTTATCGGGAGAGGAGGAAATGACAAAGAGATGAGGGAGTGGGTTAGAGAGGGTCCAAGAGATTGGGGGAAGGGAGGACAAGGGGAAGAAAGGAAAGTGGGGTGTGGGTCCCACGTGATAGAAAATTATAGAATAATAAAATATTCAACCCTAATATCTAGAATAATGAATTGACTACTTTGCCCCTTGACTTCGTAATTCTGCAAAATGTTCATTGTAACTCCGAATTTGATTCCGCTTGCTTCCACACGTCTGTAATGCTGAGTACTACAAGAATACACCAAGGAAACAGATCTTATGTGACACAACAAGGCCATCAACAAAGTCAATGTTTTTGCCTCAAAAGGCTTTTCTTAAATTTGCACTTTAAAATTACAAAAATCGACGGGTCATTACAAATGTAAAGAGTGCACGCATGATGAAGGATTTAATAAGGCAAAACCCACCACTAGGAAAATCCTTACGCTACCAAGGCAGAAAAGACTAAGAAAGAAAAAATATATAAAGACTTACAAAACTCATCAACCAGACACGCATACCAATTGGCACGTCTTTGCGCTTTGCTACTCGATCTTTCTTTAGCCTTCAAGTAAAAGTGGCACGACACTAACGCAGCGTCAATCACTGCGTCCTCGAACTTTGCAAGATACTAACATGGTCATGCAAAATGTATGTATGATGAACTGGTTTATGAAAATCAATCCATTAAGAAAATCACAAAGCACATTTTCATAATTGATTTCTAATTTAAACACAATGAAAGTAGCAAGAATATTATGTTCTTTAAAAACACATGATGTCAATAAACCAATTTTCTTCTGCAAAGAAACAAACACCATGAATTTAATGGAAAGGGATCCTCTCCGGATCCTTTCTTCCTAATCCACCAAATCAGGAAATTCGTGCCGTTGAAATTTGATCCAACATCTGAAGTTATTATAACTTTTAAAGTGGGTCCCTATTTATAGTCGTTGGATCAATTTTCAACAGCACAGATTCTTAGATTTGGTGGATTAGGAGGAAGGGATCCAAAGATGATCATTTTCTGAATTTAATATGCATGCTGACACCAAAACAACTAAAACTAACGTTGAAATCAAAAGGCTGCATGCCCTGTAAAAATCCTAACTAGAATAGCCTAACTAAAACACCGCCTAACAAAAACTTCTCTCCCTTTTTTTCTCAGGGAAGACCAAAGATGAAACATGATTAGTCATCGTTGTCAATGGAATCCTCATTTGGATCTTCCTCGAGATCTTCTTTTAGATCTTCCTCAGGTTTTTCTTCCGGATCTTCGTCAGATGGTAGCGGTGTATGGTTCAGAGTCAGTGAACAAGTAACAGAATAAGCCATTACAAACTTAGGTGTTTTGTCAGGAATTGCCAATTTTGCACGAATGATTCAAATCATAATTTGGCCATTGATTCAAAATCATCATTCTCCATATTGTTAGACTATCGTCTCTTAACAACTATCTTGTTCCAAACATGATTACAAACATTCAAAAGTTGTTCTAGGCAACCCTCATCTTTTCATACAAAAATCTGTAAGTGAAGAATCATGGCATAATGTACATGCCCTTGTCCTCTTTATTCTAAAGTTTCTTATTCATTTAACAAAGAAACAAGCATTAGTGTTTGTGTGAACTAAGGGTTGTCCAAAACAAATCTTATATCTTTATACAACAATTTGTAAGTGAGATTTATGGCACTAAATGTGTCCATGTCTATGTGCTAACTTCTTAAGTTCCTTTGTTCATTCAACAAAGGAATAAGCACACCAAGTTGTGTTATCCTCATTATGTTAGACATATCTAACATGTTCTTCTACTGATATATTATCAATAGGAAGATGGTGAGGATAAGACTACTTGGGTACTGATAGAGATTTTTACCACCTGCAAAAGTAGGGATAAAAACACATAAAATACTTGCAAGAGAACATGGTAGTTGTAGTATAAACGGCTCAAGCAAGATCGTTTCCACATGGATTGAATTAATAATTTGTATTTAAACTAATTCTTAGCTAATTATTTGAAAACAAAGATTGGAAAAGGTGGATTTTGAATTTAAAAATAATAAAAACGAATTTAATTAAAATGATTAAAGAGACTAGGAAAGTAAAGAAAACATAGGAAAACATTTTGAAAACCAAATTGTAAAAGCCTAGGGTTCTGCCATCCCCTTAACAATCCTATGTAGATTTACCAATTACTTATGAATTACCCATGTAACTTTGAAGGTTAGGTTTTCCTAATGCATATTCTACTCGTGGTATTCAAGTTAGAACATATATCAAACATGCAATCTGTCTGTGGTATTTAGATCAAATATAAACATGCATAACTCATTACAATTTGTGAAAACCCTTTAAAAAACCATGCAACCCCTAAGACCCCTAGGTGAAATTACAACTATCAATCACAAGAAGCAATACTCAATCCTCTGGTGGTATCCCGACCGAATTGCATCCAATTACTTATCTAAACATCCTAATGGTAGCTAAGCATTAAGATGTAGAGACAGTTTAAACACAATGATTAATAATTTAAAGTATGCATGCATAATATCATAAGCAATTAAATAAAAAAAATACATATTCATACTGAGGCTCGAGGCATCGCCCTAGCAAACAGAATTAGTTACGAACAACCATGAAACGAAAAGAATTTTATTGAAATAAAAAAAGGATAGAAAACACCTTGAAATACAAAACGTCAAAGCCTAGCTAAGTTCTCCAAATTGATTCCCTGTTCCATGTTCGTAATGGCTAAAAAGCTTTATTTATACTACTAAAAAATAAAATCCTACCTAGAAAAGGTATTCTAAAAACTAGGAAACATAATAGAATAAGATAACTAGTAAATAAAAGGTTTCCTATTTAAATTGAAATTTGAACTTCTTAGAAAATCAGACTTTTGACCAACTAAATCAACTCCGATTTGGTTCCAAAAGGTTTCATCGCCACGGTCAAACGGCTTGGTAGAAAAATCTGGAATTTTGACACAACCATCTTGAAAGACTCACGAACATCCTTCAATTAGAATCACTCCAAAATTCATCCGTTTGATCACTTTTTGCTCCAAAGGAAGTCGAATACCCCACATTGAAAATATATAACAAAATATCAAAATTCTACCAAAATAACCAATAAACTATAACTAAGAATAGGATAAAATATATAGTATAATATCATCTCATCAGCTCACTTATCAAAAACATGTTTTGTCAAAACATTTAGGAAAGGATTCAGTCACTGAATTCAAGTAAACCTTTCTCAATAGGCACGTTTCGTTTGTGTTATATGTTATATGTGTCAAGAACCTAGTCACTTAAACTCAATAAAGCTCCTAAGTGTGTTATGAGTCAAATGCCTCTATTAGTGAAAACGTAGTGCACCATGTGATTCAGGACGTCAAAAAAATTTAGGTTAGGTCTCGGGTTCTCATGTGCCACCATACAGACGGTCTCACGCCACCTAGTCGTCAGTGTACACGCCGTTGTAGCCAGCGAACACACCATCGTACACGCCTCCATCACCGTCAGTACATTGTTGCTGTTGTCACTGGCCAACTATGCAACTGCGATGACAGTGGTTTGTCTGGTGCTGTCATATGTTAAGCAGTGATGCGCTTACTCATTGGTGAGGCAAGCACAACCATTAGAATTAAAGGATTGTGCCGCTGCAACCACTAAGTCTGCTAACGGCCGCCGTGCTTCGTCCCCAGAATCTTCACCGGATTCTGCAGAATTTCCAGAAATCATTTCAGAGCTCCAAATTGGCTCATTTTCACGTATTTCTCAACCAAATCTTCATAAAAAGCACGAAAACACTTACCAAAACCTAAACCAAAATGTTTTACTTCCAGATTCACTTCGAACTCGTTGGAAAACGGCCAAATTCTTTTGCTGAAAACTGGAAACCAAACATAGAGAATAAACCGGCGGTTAAAATCTTCGATTTCAACTCAACAACAACATGCACAACATGATTTTGATACCTGGGTTTTTGAGTATAGTATAAAATATTGGGACAAAGGGCTTCCAATGGGCCAAAATAAAAGTCCTTAAAATATTCCAACATATAGAGACTTGTTGGATATCTCAATGAAGTCCTCAAATGTGAGGATGGTATAAGACTCAAAGAGTGGGCTCCACTGTTGATTTGAGTGTGAAACAAACGTCATCCACATGTGAATGTTGCACAACAGCTTCTTATTTTGGTTTTTTTCTTGTTTTTTGAACCCACTATATGAATGCTAATAGCCATTCCTGTAGCTTCCCCTTTTTTTAACCGTTAGCATTTTGGTTTTTATCAACGATCACAATACTCTAATGAAATGAACAATCATTTTTTAATATTTTAGTTCCTACATTCAGGGATAGTGACCCGAATATTCTCTTGAAGTCCCTAAATGAGTCCTCAAGGATGGTAATGCGAGTTTTTGTTTTGAAACTCACATTAGAGATGCTCTTAACCCATTCAAAACTCTCCCAATGTGCAATTATGATTTTGCCCCTTTTGAACATGTTACTTAATATATGAATTTCATTATTCAAACTAAGTATTATTAAACAAACGCACTTAAAAGTTATTAAAAATTATGTAATATAAACAAGAATGTCTAAGAACTATTGAATTTTTGCTCAAAAAAAAAAAAAAACTATTGAATTTGAACCACATTATTGCTAACTCATACTAAGGTTAAGTCAACTCTCTTTTATTTAGTGTAAATAATATCGTTTGTTAAAAGAAAAAAAAAACTATTATCATTCGGTGACCTCACCCATATGAATGCTTAAAGCTCAACCTAACCCGACCTGACTCATATGGATCGGTAGACCCTCTAAAACACAAAAAGAGATCCTTTTCAGATCTCTTCCTCTAAGGCCCAACGATTAAGTGATCTGGGCCTTTGAAATTCGATCCAACGGCTAAAAATAGAAAAGCTAAAAACTTTTAAAAACTATAATAATTTTTAACCGTTAGATCAAATTTCAAAGGTTCAGATCACTTGATCATTGAATAGAGAGATCCGGAGAGGATCTATTTCTCTAAAACACACGTCCCTGATAGAAAGTTAGAATCGTTACTATAAATTTCGCCCAAAACAAAAGAACATAAATATCAAATTCATCCCTTAATTCGTCTTTTAACCTCTCTCTCTACTAATTTTAGTTCTCTCTTCCTACCAAAATCTGGGTTTTTCCTGTGTTCTCAAAGAGGGTTTTCAATGGAGGTAGAGCAGAAGCAAGCCCAGGTGATCGAGCACTTCGTGAAGCAAGCCTCTAGTCTCCAGGGGTCCTCTCTCGTCAGCCTCATAGTCCAACTTACCTCTCATTCTTCTCTCTTCGCGTTCTCCGAGATTTTGGCTGTCCCCAATGTGCTCGAGGTCAGTCCTTTCGTGTTCTTTGCTTGCCTGATGCAATTTGGGATAAATTTTTTGCTTTTGGGTTATGTGATTTTTGATTCTGTTAGCCCCATGATTTGGAGCTTCTGGGTATTCTTCAGATTCTGTATTTTTGTAGGAAATTAGTGTTCTCATTTGGGTTTTATGCAAAGTTATAAATTTGTGGTTGGTTTTTAGTGTATGATCCCTATAGAAGAATGCGGGTTTTAGTACCAATTTAGAATATTTCCATTACAATTTGTGTTTTATGTTGATATCAAAAATAGAAGGGGTTATGAAAGATTTAAAACAAAAGGAATGTTAATTGTATATCTGATCGGTACGATGTATGTTTGGTTAAATATGGAAAATATGGGTACCCATCAGAGCCCAAAGAGATCACTTATTAAATATTAATCCTGCGACGAAATTGGATTCTTGTACATTTTGTCTTGATGAGCTAAAGTGACTTTGTGCTTACTGCTTACGGACCCTAGTATGAAAACTTGCTTCTACTGTATCCTGATCATTACTTCAGTATTAATTAGTGGATATGGAGTACCCAAGCCATTGTATTCTTTATAATGATTTGGGTTAATTGATAAATTTTGTCTACTGCAACTCCAAAAGGTGAGATGAGGGGCAAAGCATTCCATCCCAATTTATTTTCTTCATTTATTAGTGCAGTGAAGTTTAATGATGGGTTCATGATTCCTAACAATCACCTTTCCTTTATTCCCTAACATGGTATTGTTAGATTCTTGACTTATATTATGTTTCGATTCTCATAATGTGTTTCAATGCAGCTTCAAGGAACGGGATATGCTGTATACATTGATCTACTTCGTCTCTTTGCTCATGGAACATGGAGTGACTATAAGAGTAAGAAATGTTCTGCACAAACTCCTTTGCACTACCTATAAGGGGAGACCTTCTGTACATCTATTGGTCCTTCAGTTATAGATAGTAACTTTTTTTCATTTTACCAACTAGACACATTAGGATGTTTTTTGTTGTTTGAAAAAGTTAGATGTTGGGACTAGATACCAAAGGTTTTACAGTTTTCCAGATTCTCTGATCTATCAAGGATTCTCCAGTATTAGTTTAAAATAAAAGGTGATCAGTGATTGATAGACATGTTTTGGTATGCTTGCATATGCTGTCAAAAGCGTCACAGTTCTGGAAATGAAAGGGGTAACATTGATACATTTACCCTATGGCAGGTCTGATATAAACCTCAATGGTTATAGGGCCTAGTCCCAACTAATCATGCTCGTCCATTTTATCCCACCAGGGCTTATTTTTATGTTGAGTCACATGCTGTTATATATTTCCTAATTATCCCCATCCATGTTATTTTCTGCCCTCTTACTGTAATACTACCCTCGATGCTGATTAGCCAGTAATTTGAACAGGTAAACCATTAACCGTAGTTGAACTGTCCAAACCCTCAAAGCCTGTTTTATTTCATTTTTCTCCAATTTGAGTGAATTGTGAGTGTGGTAATTTTGGAATCTATCACTTTCTGTAGAACCACACATCTATCTCAACATTCTTATTTAAGCCACAATCATTTTATGAATATCTTTTTTTCTTTAACTACCTGGCATTCTGTTCCAAAATAGCATGCCTTCTTTCATATATGACTTGAAGAACAAAGATTTTGCGGCTATCAAGTTTCAAAAGGCAGAGTTTCTGAACTTTGAATCGATCGTCTTTAATAGTTTGGGAAGGCAATGATGAAATTCTTTCAGTTAATAGCAAAGTTACTTGCAATAGGTTATACAACATCGTAATAAGTAAAATACCTGCTTGTTCTAGGAGCCTTCTTGGTATACATATATTGACAAATGTTATCTGCAAAAAACTGGAAGTTTTCCTCTTGTTCATCGAGTACTTCTTGTACAACAGTATATGGACAATCAACAGTATTATGTCAAGCCATTGCTGCCTTGCATTAGTGCTCAATGTGTAAGGAAGCTTAACATTTACTGTTTGGGATCTAATAATGTGAAATTGTCAGGTCTACTTATGTTACTACTACTTCATAAAGTATCTATCTGTATTGGACAAGAAGTTGTTTAAGGAGCCATAGATCCTTGATCACTCATAGTCATTTCGTTGGTTGTTTCATTGGATTATGACATTGGCAGTGGCACTTGAAATTTTATACTCCTTGTTTAACATACGTATGAGTGCAATTTAATGACTGAATGAGTGGCAGGTAATGCTAGCCTTCTTCCACCACTAGTCCCAGATCAAATCACCAAGCTGAAGCAACTTACTGTGCTTTCTCTAGCTGAGATGAACAGGGTATAACGATTAGCTTGATATCATACTCTAATAGTTTGACCTTTTTTTATTGTTGTAGTCTGGTTATACCTTACTTGAAATTTCCGGCTAGTCCCTTATTGGATTATGGTACTTACAGTAATGCAGTTTAATATATCTCTTAAAGTTCCTACTTTGGTCAAATTATTTCACTTTTGTTTCAGGAAAGAAAGCCACTTCATTTTTCCATGCATAGACTAAAGGGGTTTTGGTGGGTGATAGTGCTTTAGTTCGTGTACTTCTTAAATCAATGTTCGTATGAGATTCTCAAGGTCTTGTTGCCTAGGTGGTAAAAAGATTGCTTTTGAAATTTTGAGACCTAATTAAGGCTACAATTTTTATATTAATGAAGTTTAGAATTGACATTAGATGAAAATAGCAAAAGAGTTAGAGATTGGGGATAAAAAAGGGAGGAAGGAGGCTCAGAAGAAATTGTGGCTACTCTTCTCCAGTTTATTTATATGTGCAGGAAAAAAGAGAGCGGGCCTACTTTAGTTAAAAAAAAAACAATCGAGTGGACTTACTTATGAACATATTTTTTGCATCCCAAAAATTACTCACACAATAAGTATGAAAGCAAACTAGACACTGAACTAAAAATGAACGCTTGTATAGGTTACTAGACTTCTTTAAAGAAAAGGGAAGGGATTTGGAAATTTTTTATTTCCCCCCTTTTATTTCCTGGAAAAATTGGGTGGATTAGGTTATAAAAGCAAACACAGTTTGCCAAAACATCTGGGTGTTTGTTGCCTAAAATTGTTGGAGAAAGGAGTAAGACATATATATTTAGCTTCACATTTATTCAATTATCTTTAAATTCTTTTAGACTGGTGTGGGTTTGATTTGACATAGGAACTGCTACTTCTTGCTGGTGGAAACTAGGTTGGCATTAGGAAAATCACTTTATCCTTTGATGGTGTGGGCTTCTTTTTGTATTTGGTCAGAAAGAATAGGTTGTTTAATTCTTTTTGGGATAGAATTAGTTTCCAGCTTCTCTATTTCCATTTTGCTTATTAAAGGGAAGGGGTGTTGGTGTTTGAAATGAGTGAAGTGGGTTTTTTTTTTTGGTTGATACTTGATAGTTAGACTAATTGTGATAAACTTATTACCATGATGCTTGCAGTTGCAGCTTTTCTTTCTTACTAATTAACAAAATTGTCTTATCCAAACAAATACTGTGATGGGTATCCTGTCTTTTCATCTTGAATATCCAATGAACACCCTTTCCCTACCCCTAAATTCCTAATCATAGTGTAATATAGCATGGAAATATGGGCCTTCTGAGTTGGTACTTGTTAGGTATGAATATAACTGCAGTTTCTAAATTTTTCTGTTTTTACCAGGTTTTATCATATGATCAACTTCTTGAACAGCTTGATCTTTCAAATGTGCGCGAACTTGAAGACTTTCTTATCAATGATTGCATGTATGCAGTATGTGCCCCCTCCCCTATTCGTTAATGAGAAAAAAATGTCATAAATTCCGTCGCTTTTAAAAGATTTGGAATATATGTGTTCTCATTTATGGGATGATTTCTTTCAAGCCAGTAATAAGGAAATACTGAAAGGGTTGCAAGATGAAAAGGCTAATCTTTCATTGTCTTATGTATAGGGCATAGTCAAAGGGAAGTTGGATCATTTGAGAAGATCTTTCGAGGTTGGATATGCTGCCTTGACTATTACATTTGACTCTTTTGACGATTTCCTGGATATATGTTTTGATTTCAATGTTTTATCTTGACCATCATTTAATTTCCAGGTTCAATTTGCAGCTGGGAGGGATTTGAGACCTGGACAACTAGGGAATCTAATACAGACTTTAGATGATTGGTATGCATGTTTCTGTATTTAGTTGGTCACTTCATGTCTGAGGTCCTTTCCCACTCTCATTTTGTGTATTTGCACTCTCTCCTTAATTTTATGTATTCATTCTCATTGGATTTATTCAAATACCAAAGCATAGAAATAAGAGAGAGGAGCGCAAATGGATAAAATGGGAGTGTGGAACCACCATTCTTCTTATAATTCCCTCTCCAAGACAAGTCCTATTTGACATGTTAGGGACCTTCTTACCTATGCATTGCCTAATGGAAGTTAGACAGAAATCATTCTTGATCTAGTAGGGTTTTGTTTTTAAAATTTGTGCCCCAGGATGGTGGTACAAGTAGTTTTACTAACCATCCTATATGCACACTTACCTGCATGTCTCCCCCCCCCCCTCTTGAAGAGAAATTGTACATCAAGGCGTCATTATAATGTTAGTTGATCCATGCATTACTAAGGGGCTGTTTGATAACCATTTCATTTTCAGTTTTCAGATTAGTTTTGATTCTCATTTTTTTCAAACTGAACCGAGAACTTGTACCAACTTGCAGTTTTCAAAAAAAATAAAAAATAAAAAATGAAGCCCAAGTTTTGAAAACTCAATAGTACTTTTCCGTTTTCATTTTTTTGAAAACTGTAAACTGAAAACAAAATGGTTATCAAACTGCCTGTAACCTTTCCAAAGCTTACATCATGATAAACAAATTGTTGCCTGGACCTTTTCTGTTCCAAATTACGTTCTTTTTAGTTATCCTAATGTAGAAAAGAGTACTGTTTAAAAAACCTTAGTAGGATGTTTACAGTAATTATTTGAAACTATCAGGTTGGACACTACAAACAATGCGCTTCTCACAATTGAAGAGAAGATCAAATGGGCCGATAAAAAGTGTGAGTTGGATGCAACACACAAAAAGGCAGTCAATGACAGGGTGGAAGAAGTCAAGAAGTCTGTCAACAACAAGGTAAGTTGAATCCATCATCAACCTATGGAATCATAATTTTGTTTAGAGTTGTGATGCACCATCTAGAGATTGCTTCTCTTTTCTTTGCTGTGGTCATAAGATGTTCTGTAAAGGGAAAAATGCCAGGCTTATGTGGGAGTGCTTGGGTCTGGCCGTGCTTTGGGTGGTATGGTTGGAAAGATATATGAAGGACTTTTGAACATTATGTGGAAGTGGGGGTGAAGGAGTTACGGGACAAAGTGCAGTTTTGTCAGCTCTTTGGGCTTCGGTTACTGAGTTTAGTCACAGTACCTTCTCTAGTATTTGGCTTGTCTGGGAGTTTTTTCGGCTTTGGCTTATTGTTGTTTATGTTTTGTTCATTTTTCCAAAAGAAAAAAAAGGGTAGATGAGATGCCTTTGGACTGTGGGTATGCAGTGGTTAAGTTTTTGGTTTCCAGATTGTGGACTACCACCATCCTTTTTATGTCAAGGAGACATTTACTTTTTGTTTTGAATAGAAGAGCTTTTATCAAACTTGCCAGTGTGCTAGGGGCCTAGGACCGAGATACGTTAAACTCATACAGCTTCAGCATGTCAAAATTCAGAAAATATTCCAAATAAGAGGGCAAGCAATTAAAACCTTTTTATTTTCAAAACCATACATTGTTTACCTTCACAAATCCCAGTTTCTGTTGTTTTCTCTGTATCAAAAGCTATGAGAAATAGGGTTTCCTACTTGACGAGCCTCGGAAGCTCGGTTGACTCCAATATAAAGGATTCTTTTTCATGAACTTCTACAAGGCCTTAGGGTTTGCATCATTGGGCAGATAGCCCTTAGGTTAACAACTTTAGAACTAGTTTTGCCAATTCTACTCACATTTTCAAAGTTATTTGAAACGTGCGTTAATAATTCACTCAAACAGCTGCATCAGAGAGAGAGAGAGGCAGACAGACAAATTTTCTTGTAATGTATATTGGTCAACTTGTTTTACTTACTTGGCATAGGTTGCACTTTAAGCAGGGTGGGCGAGACTTCCAAGCCTTTGATGACATTCTGTTTGGTGAAACAGCTGGACTAATGGACTATGAAGAAGATCGAACCCGAACCAAGAGGTATTAAATTCAGACATCTTAATCATGTGTTGTTATTATACCTTCAACCCTTCAAAAATAATTTTTTGTATTAGTCGCGGTGAACCAAAGTCATGTGTGTCAATTACCATGGCCTGGTTGACAATACGAGCATCTCTACTTGGCAGTCTACCGTATAATGTATGTATTGCATCCGAAATCATTCCCATTTAATCTCATGAAACTCAAACATCGCAGGAGAAGATCACCGGTACATTGACAAGTGCAGCCGCGGCTGGGTGGGGGCTGATGTCTGGAGCACTGCCAAAATTTATCCATAGTGCTTAATTGTTTTATGCTCAATTTCTCAAGGATGGTGGTTTAGCATGATTACTTACGTGGCGACATTTCGAAGCTTCTTGTGTATTTAGAAAGTCTATATACATGGAAATATGGAATGCTCCTTATTGCTTCTTCGGTTAAAAACGTTTTAAGGAGTGCTTTTGCGGCGAAGCACTTTTATCTCATAAGTGCTTTTGTTAATCGTATGTTAAAAAAATTATTAAAATTCAAGTGCTTTTTGAAAAAGCACTTGGAGTGCTTCATGAAGCAGAAAGCACTAATAAGAAGCAGTTTTATAACCCAAAAGAACTTTTGCATTTTTCTGTCAAATGCAGTCAAATTACTTTTTTGATCATTCTTGTGGTTAAGTTAAGAACAGTTGAGATTTACAATTGTTCAATCTTTGAATCCAATGCAAACTAGGCAAGCGTGGATCTAACAGCCTTCGACGTCTCTTTCTCCCATTCTTTTGCATGAACATTTAACATCCCCAACATTTACTTAAAGCTTTTTACAGTGGGTTGGAAAGTTGAGTGCGATACTAATAATATCAGGATCAAACTACTACAATAGCAAAAAAGAAAAAAGAAAATTGAGTGTAATGAGGATCAAACTACCAGTGTTACAATTGTATAATATGAATCAAATCATCAAACTCACATAAACTACTATGAAAGGCCTTACGAAACATGAAAGCTTTTTTAAATACGACAATACCTATGTGCTCTGGCTGGGTTAAAGTTAGATTTGAGAGATATTGGGCCAACATTGTAGAAGCACATTGTAGGCCAGGCCGGGCTCAACCTCAAAATTTATATGTAACTAGCCTTTTGTCACGCTTATGCGTTTAACAATTAGTCTTTTTATGTTAAATTATATTTTCGAGATTTTTAATTTAAAACTTTGATTTAGGAAATGAAGCAACCCTATATAAAAATAAATGCATTCAAAATATTCTGAACTTATTATTTTGTCCCTCACTAATTAAATGATAGTTTTTTGAATTTCTAATTAATGAACATCATTTTTTGGTATTTCAAATGTTTCGCCATTTTGCTGCTCTCACTTTCTATAGTCTTAAAATGATTTTTCGTATATGGGTACTCAAGCCACAAACATTATATGAGCTCACCTTGTTTTAGTTTCATTTACAATTAGTCTCTTGGCATGCACTCATGCGTGACCCAATTAGCCTTAAAGAGGACCACAGGTGCCTCATGCCAAGTTTTCAATAGGTACGTTTTTTGGAGTTGTTATGATATGTTATCTTAGTGGTGAAGCTTTTGCTCAGTTGAGTGCAGACATTGCATTTGAACTCTTCGACGGAAGAAGACATGATGGAAATATGAAAATAAGGAGATTTTTCTTCTCATGGTGAAGCTTTGCTCAGATCAGTGCAGTTTCATCTTCCTTCCTCTCGCTCCCATTTGTCTC
>JAOTRO020000020.1:597415-608578 GCA_028566515.2 Pyracantha coccinea | reverse complement strand
TTTTTTAATTATTAACTATGAGCATGTTTATTTATTTTGTTTGGGATGGTAAGAACCAAATACCTGTTGTAATTAGTCACTAACAATACGGTCTAGTTTTATTTATTCATGCTTATGAGTAAGTGGTTTAGATTCAAATCACATATATGACGAGTTTAATATTTAATTATTATGACAAACTCACTAATATTGTCATGAAGTGCTTAACATCCTTTATCTCAGCATTAGAAGTATTGTGTTCGAATCTTGTTTCTATAACTTGTATAAAAATGACGTATTTTAACCGAAGCATAATAAAGCACAAAAAACCCAAGTAGAGAATCTGAATCCGTTTGATACCCAATAAAGAACAAAAGAAAGTTTCTTCTCCAAAATATAAAACTAAGATAACTTGAATAAGGTGATTAGTTTACAATTCTTCAAATAAAAAAAAAATAAAACAAAAAGGAATAACATTCTGTTGGATACTTTCTATGTAAGATTTCTAACTTACGTTTTTGTGTGCCATTGTTGTGCTTATGACCGAAACAAGATTGCCTAGAGATATGCGGTGCAGCCTAAAATGGGTGGAAAATATGAGGGTGTTTAAACTGAGCTCACATAATAGTATCTGTGCTCGAGCTCGAAAAAAGCTCGTACATGTATGCTCAAGCTCGGCTCAAATGATTTTTTCAAGCTTGAACTTAGCTTTGGCTTGGCTTGGTATGAAATGGTTATCCGTACAACATCAAATGATAGGAGTTCCTCACGAATTTTATGAGCCGAACGTATCAATACTTAACCTCTGCTCACTTTTCTAGCAAGCTCAATATTTTGTTCAAATTAAACTTGTTTTGCTGATTACCCCAGCTTGAACGAGGCCAAAACAAGATAATGCAAGTTGAACTCGAACCGCTGTGGCCTGATTTACATAATTAATGTATATTTAGAAAGTCAATCATCAATCGGATACTGTTTTGGATTATAAACTTAAACGGCAAAAAGGAGTTTTGTACATAAGCATTTGAAAAAATAAGTACTGCCGTAGAGTCCGACGTTTGTGACCAAAGAAACCAAAGAAGTACTTGATTGATCATTGATGGACTTTTCAGGACTGCGACCTTTGATTTTTCAATTCAATTTGTTTTACGTATGTCATTCCCACATCGGGAAGCCCTCCTGCCGCCATGCAGCAATGACCAATCCCTTCACTTTCAGACCAATCCCTTCACTTTCTGACGTCAGTTTCTTGCATCTTTGGAGGGTACAGTTTTTGCTAAGCTGGATATGCTGCGGCGTTGTTTCAGAAGCTCGCCATTTTGTCTTCTTCTTCCCAACTCTCTCATCTGCCAAAGACTGGCATATAATTCTTACGTCCCTGTCGTTTGCATGGCATTGGTAGCTCAGTATATACATATATTCCAACTTCTTGTAAGTTTTTCAATCGCTCTCTCCAACGGCACAAAAGGTCATCTTCTCTGGATTCTGGTTCTTGAGGGGTCTTGGTGTTTGGTGATCGCCTTCAAGTATGTTTGCCTGAAACAATTATGCTGGCTGTTTTAAGTTCTCTCTGAAAGATTTGGTAAATTATTTGACATTTCAAGATTAAAGCCCTTTAGTTGTTTCTTTAACTCGAGAAATGTTCTAATCCAATCTAAATTGAGGGGAGGTGCACCCTACTTTAGCCAACTTGTGTTGCCCATTACTTGTTTGAACTATGTTTTCTGCGGGGTTTGAAATTTTTGTTTCTAGTAATGATCGACTATACTGAACAATTGAATGCCATCACATACTATATCGTTTAATTTCCTTGCCATGCGATATCCAACGCTCTTTAATGACCAACGAGAGTCTTGATGATTTGATGAGGCCAAAACTACTGGGATTAGTTGCTAATCATTGAAATTTGAAATTTTCTGTTTATTTGTTTAGATATATATTACTGTTTCTGATACTTAGAAATTCAATACACAAGAAAATCCTCTCAACGAAGCTGGATTTTTCATATTTCCAAACCACCAAGCAGGAATTATAAGATGATCTGAGGAATAAAAACTTGTATCAGATGTGTGTGTTATTTGTTAAATACTTTTTGCATCCTTAAACTTTATTCTTATGACAAACTTCTGAATCCGCAGATTGTCTATCTTTGCGTTCTCGGTGCGGGACAAAGCAGTTGAGCCGCGATGGATGCCCTTGAGACTATTTTGAAGGAAGCTGTTGATCTGGTACATGTTCTTGATGTATTTACATTTTGGTGTTAAACCAGGAAAACCTAAAGCCTTATGCTAATTATAAAGTTCATATAAAACTTGTCCGCAAGAGGATTTTACCTGTTACATTAGAGGGTTTTGAGTATTTTGGCAGTTTTATAAATCTTTAATATTCCGGCAGGAGAACATACCCGTTGAGGAAGTCTTCGAAAATTTGAAATGTACAGCTGAGGGTCTCAGTACTGACGAGGTACAAAAGCGGTTGGAGATGTTTGGCTACAACAAACTTGAAGAGAAAAAGGTTTCAAATAACTTGTTTAAGCTTGTGCTTTTTCTTGTATTGTAATTAATTTTCGATAGATTGTTTCTTAAGAAGAATTTATTTTAGTAAGCGTCCACCATCTTGTTTTGTAACTTTGTCTTTCAAAATGCAGGAGAGTAAACTACTCAAATTTCTGGGATTTATGTGGAACCCTTTGTCTTGGGTTATGGAAGCAGCTGCGTTAATGTCCATATGTCTTGCGCACGGAGGCGTAAGTTCCTAGTATTTCATCTTACCATTGAGACTAGAGACTAGATTTCTGAACTGATTTTTGTAAACTTTATTCTTTCAGGGACTGGGTCTGGATTACCACGATTTCGTGGGTATCATTATATTACTCATAGTTAATTCAACCATAAGTTTTATAGAGGAAAACAATGCTGGTAATGCAGCTCAAGCCCTTATGGCAAGACTGGCTCCAAAGGCGAAGGTTACCCTCATTTTTATATACCAGCTGCTTTTTCTTTGTGCTATAACGTTTCATTTGTTATGTTCCTTTCTATCATGTTGGTAGTTAACAAACTCTGAACAGGTTTTACGAGATGGAAAATGGAGTGAGGAAGATGCTTCTGTGCTGGTTCCTGGAGACATTATCAGTATCAAATTGGGTGATATTATTCCTGCTGATGCTCGTTTGCTTGAAGGAGATCCCTTAAAAATTGATCAGGTAGCTAAGCCATATGTTGCTGCGTAATAAATCATTTCCAGACAGTTTCTGACTTTCTGTTAACTGTTTTTCTTGTTTTCAGTCCGCTCTTACAGGAGAGTCACTTCCAGTAACTAAGCATGCCGGTGATGGTGTATACTCTGGTTCAACATGTAAACAAGGTGAACTTGAAGCGGTTGTCATTGCAACTGGAGTACATACCTTCTTCGGAAAAGCTGCCCATCTTGTTGAAAACACAACTCATGTTGGGCACTTTCAGCAGGTAATATTTTTGGATAGTGCTATTCACACACCAATATTTACCTCACACACACCTTCGTCAATTTTTTGGTATTGATTTTCAAGTCATTCAATCCGATGGCCGAAAATTGAGAGGAGTGTGTGAGAAGTAAAAATGGGTGTGTGGATAGCACTACCCATATGTTTTACAGCCCTTTTCGTGTTAATAGAGTGAGTTCGCATTCATGTTGCTAAAATGTCAAGCCAATAGACATGTTTTGTATGAGATGAGACGCCCATGAACATACAATTGAGCAGCATTAAAACTATGAATTTGTTGCTTGAATGTAAGAGACGGTGAAATCTACCTATGCTAGAGTGTTCTGTCTTGAGCACGAGAACTTTTTACTCGTTGCACATCTCTAAGATACCGTTTGGACTGATTGTTTCAGGTCCTAACATCTATTGGAAACTTTTGCATTTGTTCAATTGCCACTGGACTTGTGATTGAGCTCATTGTCTTCATTAGTCAAAAAAGAGGTTATCGTCCTTCGGTAGACAACCTTCTTGTTCTACTTATCGGTGGCATCCCAATTGCTATGCCAACAGTTCTGTCTGTCACCATGGCCATTGGTTCTCATCGGTTAGCTCAGCAGGTTCAACTAAAACCATGATATTTTTCCGTACTGAATTAGACATCTATCTCTTCGGTTTGGAAATCAAGTTAACTTGTTTGAGTTCATTTCAGGGTGCAATTACCAAGAGAATGACAGCTATTGAAGAAATGGCTGGGATGGATGTGCTCTGCAGTGATAAAACTGGAACTTTAACTCTCAACAAACTAACAGTGGACAAGAATTTGATAGAGGTGATAATCTTGATCCTGTCGTATGGTTAAAAAGAAACTTCTTGTTTACAGAGAAAAATTGAACCCTAGTACTCGATTATACTGACATTGATTGGATGAGCACTTCCATTTGCAGGTCTTCACCAAAGGTGTTGAAAAGGACACGGTTGTATTGATGGCTGCAAGAGCTTCAAGATTGGAAAATCAAGATGCTATTGATGCAGCAATTGTTGCCATGCTAGCTGATCCTAAGGAGGTAGTAGACTATATGACACAAAATGTTTATGCAGCTGTTAGGGTCTTAAATTGGAACTTTTCGAGAAAAATAGGACCTGATTAAGCTTTTCAAATTTCAATTTAGTCTAGCACACAATTCCAATATCAGTGCTATTGTTGTAGATAAGAAGTGTATAATTACAGTATCATATTACGCCAGGAAAAGAATGATGTTTCTGTGTAAAAATAGATTAGCACGTCGCCTAATTTGGAAAGCTGTTAAATTTGAAACGTCTTGAGAAATTGGACATTTTTGTTCTCTACAGTTTTCAAACTTGCATATGCATTAATGTGTTTTGTTAACTAAAGCTTCCATGAGCTGAGTTTCTCCTTTGTCCATTTTTAAGGCTCGAGCGGGGATTACAGAAGTTCACTTCCTTCCATTCAATCCAACTGATAAGAGGACAGCACTTACATACATAGACACAACCGGTAACATGCACAGAGTGAGCAAAGGTGCACCTGAGCAGGTACTTAATCTATCAATTTTAAATCTCAGTTTCTCAGTCCTTCACATTTAGAAATGGCCTGAGTTTCAAAAACATTTTTTCTGTGTAATTTGTAGATACTCAATTTGGCAAGCAACAAATCAGAAATTGAAAAAAGGGTACACACAGTAATTGAAAAATTTGCAGAGCGTGGACTTCGTTCCCTTGCTGTTGCGCGGCAGGTAATTAACAGGATTTTAACAACCACTCCTAGATGTATGCCTTTCTGAAGCATTATAGATGACAAGAGATATAATTTACAGGAAGTTCCTGCTGGTACGAAAGACAGTCCTGGTGGACCTTGGGAGTTTGTCGGTCTTCTCCCCCTATTTGATCCACCACGTCATGACAGTGCTGAAACTATTAGAAGAGCTCTAGATCTGGGTGTGAGTGTTAAAATGATCACAGGTGATCAACTGGCAATTGGAAAAGAAACTGGGAGACGACTTGGGATGGGCACAAACATGTATCCATCATCGGCGTTGCTTGGTGAAAATAAGAATAGCATAGATGGAACTCTAGTAATTGATGAACTCATTGAGAATGCTGATGGTTTTGCTGGTGTATTTCCTGGTAATCCTGTTTGTTACAGCTTGCGACTTTTGCTAGTCAATTTTGCATTGCTTCTGTCTGATTTGATTCTTCATTTCAGAACATAAATATGAGATCGTTCAGCGATTACAAAGTAAGAAGCACATAGTCGGAATGACTGGTGATGGAGTTAATGATGCACCTGCATTGAAGAAAGCAGACATAGGAATTGCTGTCGCCGATGCCACAGATGCAGCTCGTGGCGCATCTGATATAGTACTGACAGAACCTGGGTTGAGTGTGATTATTAGTGCTGTTTTGACAAGCCGTGCGATCTTTCAAAGAATGAAGAATTACACAGTAAGGAGATCCGCTCCTCTTAATTCCTTTTGAAACTGAACCTGTAAGTGAGCCTGCTACTAAATTTTGGGGGTTGTTTTCCGTAACTGTGTTGGTTTTGTTTTCCTTTTTCAGATATACGCGGTATCTATAACAATACGTATTGTGGTAAGTAGCCCTCAATCTCTTTGATAAATAGATTACTTGACATCTAAGGATGCTGTAATGTGAGTTCTCATTTCTAACCGGGTCTTTTTTACAGCTCGGTTTCTTGTTGCTTGCGGTATTCTGGAAATTTGATTTCCCTCCTTTTATGGTCCTAATCATTGCCATTCTTAATGATGGTAAGCATTACTAACCTTTTACGTTCTATCATGTGTTGCGCTTGTCCGCAATAGGGTTTCTTGAGTGTGAATTCTCAGTTTCCTACTCATCTTTCATTTATTTTCCTTATTGTTTCCGAAAATATTTCTGAAATTTTGAGCTATTTCCCAGGTACTATTATGACGATATCCAAGGACAGGGTTAAGCCATCTCCAGTCCCTGACAGTTGGAAGCTGAGTGAAATCTTTGCAACCGGGATTGTGTTAGGCAGTTATCTTGCCGTTACCACAGTTATATTCTTCTCGATCATTTACGAAACTAAATTTTTTCCGGTAATTGTTTCTTTTCTTAATTATGTGTTACTTCGTTCGGTTCTACTTTTGGCATAGATGAAATTCTTAGGAGCTCACATTTTGTACTTGATGACAACGATCAAGTTTTCACCTTCTCTCGTTCTCTCTCGCAGAACAAATTCGGTGTAGAAGATATCTTCAACGAGACTCTCTATTACACCAACAAGACCCTCAATCCAGGAATGAATGCCAAGCTATCATCTGCTCTGTACCTTCAAGTTAGCACCATCAGCCAGGCTCTAATTTTTGTCACTCGCTCCCGAGGATGGTCATTTCTGGAAGTACCTGGTCTGCTTCTGCTTAGTGCTTTCGTAATTGCTCAACTGGTAAGTGGTTTCATGCTGTTTCAATCGAATAGCATTCAACTTTGTTTTCATATTAATCAAAATTAACACATAGGAAGATGTTTATATACTTAGTTATGCTCAGAAACTTTAGTCTTTATATTAAACTAACATGTAATTCACATTTGAAAAATAAATATTTTGCATCCTTGCAGATTGCTACATTAATATCTTCTGTGGCAACATGGGAATTTGCTAGAATTCAAGCAATCGGCTGGAAATGGTGTGGTGTCGTGTGGATATACAACATTCTAATCTACATGCTACTTGATCCTGTCAAGATTTTCGTTCGATATGCACTCAGTGGGAGGGCCTGGAGTTTGGTATTGAACAAAAGAGTGAGTGAATATGAACCATCCATCTCTTAATAATTTTGAAAAAACTTTTGTATTACGCGTTCTAACAGCATAGCAATGTATGTGTGTAATTTTGTAGACGGCTTTCAACACCCAAAAAGACTTTGGTAAAGAGTTCCGTGAGGCTGCATGGGCGGCAGAACAGCGGACTGTCCATGGCCTCCCATCTATGGAGGCAAAGAACATTCCTGAGAGGCACACATTCAGGGATGTTAGCATCATGGCTGAAGAAGCCAGGAGACGTGCAGAGATTGCAAGGTTGGTTTTCTTTCTTAAGTTGGACATTGATCACAAAGCAATAGTATTCAAGTTTCCGAAGAAAATGATAACATAAGTACTATTCTCTTGCCAGACATATACTTACAGACCGTGACTCTGTACAATATAATACTAGCGATCCAGATTCATAATTTGAAACATAAGATAGTTTGGCAAGAGAGCACTTCCGTAAATAAATGTTTACGATTTGTTTTGGGAGTGTTGTGTGTGTTGCTTAACTTTAACTTTTGGTGTTTCCTATCAATGCAGACTAAGGGAGCTTCACACTCTGAAGGGGAAGGTCGAGTCCTTTGCAAAGCTAAGGGGTTTAGACATCGAAACGAACCCAAATTACACTATCTAAGGCTCAAACTGTTACTACCTTGATATTTCTTTTCCCTTTTTGTTTTGTTTCCTTTCCTGTATTCTTAATTATCTTTTTACTTGTGTTGTATGGATTTGATGGACAGAAAGCTCTTATATGAAAATAAAATACATCAATAAAAGTTTTTATGTCATGGCTCTCATATCAGTATTTCAATTCCATGCTCTTGGTTTCCGAAAACACTTGTATGTATGTACTGACTGTATTGTTAACCGTCTCTTTAATATATGTAGGCCTCATCTGTGAGATGGTGAATAATGTAATTGGTAAATGTGATACAAAAAAAGTTCATAAAATTAATTGTTGTGTGCATGAGGGAGTTGAGTATGGGAAAATTGTTGAGTAAGTGTGTGTGTGTGTGTGTATTTAACAAATGACAGCCAATCTTCATTAATATTTAATACGGTTTCTCTCGGAAATTATATCTAACAAGCTAACAGACTCTTTAGTGTATTTAAATATCATTGTCTTCGTTGAGTAATTAATGGAAAATAGATGAGATTGGATTCAGAGTTGTTATCTATTGGAAATGTGTCTTTAAGGTCAATCATAAGATGATATTTTATAGAGTAAGCACAAAAATTATGTGACAAATGACAAGAGAACACATGTACAAAGTACATGTATTGTATTAATGAGTTTAAAGTTAAAATCTCTTTTTACAAAGTTTCCTTTGATTCTATCTCCGAAGTATAAGGTGTGTAGTGTTGTTGAGCTGACACGCCCCAACCCTGATATCCCCAAATAATAGGGTAGACACGTGCTGGCTAACACCAGAGGGTGATGAAGCCATTAAAAACATGTATACCGATAAAATATTTAATTAGAAAGACATAAATATTACTAAGAAAAGATAAGAACAAGAAAATGAAACCTATACTGAGAAGACTCGAGGATAACTAAGCCGAAGTGCCCTGACGCCGGGATCATGTGCCTCAATCCTAATTCCTGAAGGGGGCGCAAAAACAGAGGATGGTCATTCCTGGAAGTACCTGGTCTGCTTCTTCTTAGTGCTTTCGCAATTGCTCAACTGGTAAGTGGTTTCATGCTGTTTCAATTGAATAGCATTCAATATTGTTTCATATTCATCAAAATCAACACATAGGAAGACGTTTATATACCTAGTTATGCTCAGAAACTTTAGTCTTTATATTAAACTAACATGTAATTCACAGTTGAAAATTAAAAATTCTGATCCTTGCAGATTGCTACATTAATATCTGCTGTAGCAACATGGGAATTTGCTAGAATTCAAGCAATCGGCTGGAAATGGTGTGGTGTCGTATGGATATACAGCATTCTAATCTACATGCTACTTGATCCTGTTAAGATTTTGGTTCGATATGCACTCAGCGGGAGGGCTTGGAGTTTGGTATTGAACAAAAGAGTGAGTGAATCTGAACCTTCCATCTCTTAACAATTTTGAACTTATAACATTTTTATTACACATTCTAACAGCATTGCAATGTACATGTGTATAATTTTATAGACGGCTTTCAACACCCAAAAGGACTTTGGTAAAGAGTTCCGTGAGGCTGCATGGGCGGCAGAACAGCGGACAGTCCATGGCCTCCCATCTATGGAGGCAAAGAACATTCCTGAGAGGCACACATTCAGGGATGTTAGCATCATGGCTGAAGAAGCCAGGAGACGTGCAGAGATTGCAAGGTTGGTTTTCCTTCTTAAGTTGGACGTTGATCACAAATCAATTGTATACAAGTTTACGAAGAGAAAAAAAAACGATAACATAAGTACTATTCTCTTGCTAGACATATACTTGTCTTTACAGACTGTGACTATGCATAATATAATACTAGTGATCCAGATTCTCAATTTGACAACATAAGATTGTTTGGCAAGAGAGCATTTCCGTAAATAATTCTTTACAATGTGTTTTGGCTGTGTTGTGTGTTGCCTAACTTTAAATTTTGGTGTTTCCTATCAATGCAGAGTAAGGGAGCTTCACACTCTGAAGGGGAAGGTCGAGTCCTTTGCACAGCTAAGGGGTTTGGACATCGAAACGAACCCAACTTACACTATTTAAGTCATTTCTAGTGTACTTCTGGCTACTCTAGTTTCCTTCCAACTGTTACTATTTTGATATTTCTTGCCCTTTTTGTTTTGTTTCCTTTCCTGTATTCTTTAATTATCTTTTAACTTGTGTTGTATGGATTTGATGGATAGAAAGCTCTTATATGAAAATAAAATACAGGGAACTATTATTAGCACTCCAAAAATCTCATTCTACACTATTCACAAGTGTATTTTTCTTTCTAATTATAGAAAGTTGGGAGTGCGAAATGAGATTTTTGGAGTGCTAATAACAATTCTCAAAATATATCAATAAAAGTTTGTATTCTCAATTTTCTACTCAATTTCCGGAAACATTTGTATGTATGTACTAATCGTATTGTTAACCGCCTCGTTAAGCCTCACCTATGAGGTGGTCAATAACGTGGTTGGTAAATGTAATACAAATAGAAAAACTCATAAAATTGATTTAGTGTGCATGAGGGAGTTGAGTATGGGAAAATTATTGAGTAAATATTTTTTTTTTTTAACAAATGACGGACAATCTACACTAAATATTTTATATGGTTTCTCTTTCCTTCGAAATTCCGTACTTTACAAACATATCTAACAAGCTAACAGGCTCTTTAGTGTTTTTATTTTTATTTTTTTAAACTGCAGCTCTTTAGTGTTTTAAAGATCATTGTATTCATTAATGAAAATATATGAGATTGGTTTTAGACCTATACCTGTTAGAAATGTGCCATAAAGGCTAATCATGAGATGATACTTTACAACATTTCACCTATTAACCTAATCTAGTTTAACCTAATGGCAATGAATATTTGTTTAAGGTCATCTTATTAAATGTTATACGCCTAAACAATAAATCCACAAAATATGTAATAAAATGAATGTAATCTTAAGAAGTTAGATTCATGAGACCCTTCTCTTGCATACACATATCCCCAACATTCCTAATCATAGGATTCCCAATTGAGCACTGAAAATTTGGTAAGACTAGTACCTACTATATCTACTCTCAATAGAAAGTGACTGGTCTCAAGTCATTAGTGTGAAAGACACCAAGGTAAGTATGTAGGTGCTCCAATCGTACTAATTTTACCACAAAGGAAGCCTTATAGTCACTTTCTTATAGTCACTTTGTTTCGAAAGAACACTTTTTATGCTTTAAGGATATTTGAGAGAACTATTACCATATTGAAACCACTGTAAAAAATGGAGTATAATT
>JAOTRO020000020.1:541717-557470 GCA_028566515.2 Pyracantha coccinea | reverse complement strand
AACAGGCTGGCACCTATCTTGGATCCAAGTTAAGCGTGTGGTGCATTAGGTGAACAATCCCGTGAAAGCTAGGTCCAACTCTCGGCCGGAGCACTAACACCAAGTGCAATATCACGTCTCAATCACATCATCATCACTTTATACTCATCATCATATACTCACCTGACTTACCTGACGTCCTTTGCATCGAGTCATATCACCTACCATCACAGTCATATCATATGCATGAACAACGAGTATATTTAACATGGCATTTCATGGCATAAAAACATTTAAATACGTTTATGGGAAAACCATTTGTGTGTGTGTATATATATATATATTGAAAACAAAAGCCCATTCACTGGGAAGTCGAAGGATCGTAGGCCCCGTACCTCGAACGATTATGCTCGTCCTCTGGATACGTCTCGCCTATATGAGAAATAACTGCACAAACGTCAAACAACGCACATAGACGAAAATAAGGGAATAACTTCTCATACATTGCTCAAATGAGGTGTTTAAATATACCAACGTGACCTACACAACCTCAGGATCACACCCATATTTTAAAAATAATTTTTGGAACCCTCACGCTGCCCTACGCGCCGGCGATGGCACGGCCAGACGCGCCCCCATGCGTGGCCACGTGCCAGGCACACTGATGGCGTCAACTAACGCCATCAGGAATATTCCGAGAATATTCCGTCAAATCCCTAACGCCGTCACTAACTCCATTAGCATATTCCGTCAAAACTGACGAAATATGCCGTCGTCTTCTCCGGCGAGTCGTAGGTCGCCAGTGACTACTCTGGTTTCTGGGTAAAACTTCCAAACGCTATAACTTTCATAATTCTTCACCATTTTTCATGAAACAAAAGCCAAAATGAAGCTTTCAACGTGTAGAACAAGATTGTACCTGAGTTGGTGATAGGAGCATATTCATGCGACTTAGCTAGCTTGTTTTCATGCATTTTTGTTGTTATTCCTTAGTTATTTTAGTGTTTAAAATCATTTTCGTGCAATTTCAGGTTCTAAGGGCAAAGTATGCACAAAGATGCATTTTGGAGCCTTTTGGAGCAGTTTTTGGCATGTCTTGGATAACTTATGCTTGGAGCAATGTAAATGGACGAAATTGAAGACCAAAGCATGCTAGGAATTAGCCAAAGAAAGGAAGAAAAAATAATTCAAGTCAAAGAAGGAAATGGAATCCAAGAAGAAGAAGGGTTGACCAAGTCAAAGTTTCCTAATCCTAATGTACATAGGTTTCAGCTACAAAGAAGGAATTCTAAACACTTTGGGACATCTAAATCCCAGTCCAAGGAGGGTGCCCCACCTTTCCCTTCTCTCATTCATCCTTGCCGCACAAGGTTCACATTTCCCTTTCAAATTAGGACCCAAATCAGCAAGGAAATGCCTTTCCCTTTCCTTACCGCATTAGTAATATACTTTCCCTTTGTTTTCCTTCTCAGCCACACCTTGTTGCCTAATTCCCTTAGATTTCTGAATTTAATTCCTATTTCCCTTAAGGTTTTGGTTTAATTTATGTTACCTAAAATATTTCCTAGCTTTAAATTCCCAAGCCCTATATATATGACCCCTTGCCGCACCCCTCATTGATCCATTCACTCCCTTACACACATTCAGCCAACTTACACCCTTTGCAGCACCAATTCCTCCATTCCCTCAGCCAAAACACATCCATACACAACCTTTGTCACTTGTGCCGTACAAAGGTGGAGAGGAAGGAGTCCCTTGACGTTTCAAGCTTGAAGATTGGATTGTTCTAGGTGTACTTCGTTCTTAAATTCAATGTTTACTTTATTAATCTCTGATTTTGTTGTAGCTATGAGTGGCTAAACCCCTACTTAGCTAGGGGGAATTTCGAAACCATGGTCATACTTGCAATATAAATTGATTACTTTCAGTTGCAATTTCATAAATCTTGAATGCAATTCATTTAACTGTTTGATTGATAACTTATTCTTGTATGTTGATTAAGGAGGCCTACTTAGTTTGCATGCTTGAATTTGATGCTAGAATATAAGGGAGTTTCACCTAATCGTTACAAACTTATATTCATAAGTAGTGGAGGTTGCTAGTCACAATCGCGTTAATTGAATTCCTAGCATAAGTATCATGCATCATAGTTACGAATGCTTTGTCAATGCTTATGATTTTCATGAAGCTTAATGATCTTTGCTTGTATCTCTATTATGCAGTTCATGTAGGGGACTTGTGAAGAATAATTTGGGTTGTCGTATGCATCATCCAATTCAATGACTTAAGGAAAATCTGAGGGTTAATTAGTGCATCACGGTTAATCTGGGGCGTTGAGGTTCAAGGTTTATCGAAAAAGCAACTGGAAATTGGTTTGTATGCAAGTGTGTCATGTGTGGAGAAGGACCCTCTAGCTAGCCCATCAACCATCCAAGTTCCAAAATCGTTTTCAACTTGTTTTACTTTAAAATCTGTCTAGTCTTTAGAATCTGCTTGTTTTACTTTAAATTCGTCCAAAACCCAATCCCCTTTACTTTAAGTGTCTTAACTTAGTTAGAATCTGTTCAAATTGTGTTTTTAAGTGTTTTGAGTCAATTTAGAATCAATTTTCGTCCAAAGTTGTGTTTAGAGTCAGAAACTGTCCAATTAGTGTTTTTAGGCAGTTTTGAGTGTTTTTAGCTTATTTTGAGTCATTCTAGTTGTTTTGAGTTATTTGAGTCTAGTTTTGCATTCTTTGAGCCTAGTTTAGTGTTTTAACTTTAGTTTTACGTTTTTAAGTCAGTTTCGTTTAGATTAGCAAGCCCTTCTAATCCCCAGTCCAGAACGATCCCTACTTATACATATACTACAATTGTCAAAAGAGGGTTTTAATTTGTGTGTCAAGTTAATTTTCACATCACGTAGTTCATAAGTAGTGTTGCTAACGATCTCTATGTGTTTAAGCAAACCCATATATATTAAAGGGCCAACATGTGGTATTAGAGCCACCAACATTTGCCATGAACTCGAACGAGAAAACTGTATAATTTGGACATGGTGTTTAAGTATTTATTCTTCATTAACAAATGCTTCTACTGTTCTTTATATCAGATATTTTATTCCTTGCCTAAAGGCAATGATTTAGTGTTTTCTGATTGCAAGCACTTGCTATAAAAGTATATATATAAGTTTTACTTAGATTTATAAACTGACTTATTATGCAGCAAATTTTCTTTTTCAATTCTCTCTGAAATTTTGTTGCATCACATCTTCTTTGAATTGTCTCAATTTGTATGAATGAGTCACCAAAGTGATTTACATTCCTTAATCATGGTTCTGTTATATCAGACATTTAATTTCAAGAGTGTGCTACATATTGAAAATTCATATCAGGTTCTATGGAACCATGTTAATGTCTTTTGCAGACATTACAAGTATAATCAGTTATACAAAGATGATAGTTCATGTATACAATTTTGCCCAAGGGCATGCAGTTTACATTGATTATTGTATTTTGTAAATGTTTATACAAATTTGTGATTCATATATTTTGACTATAGAAAGTTTCTTGCCTAAAGGTGATACTGATTCTATGAGTTTAAGCATGACTTCATGTATTTCCATATGAATTTACAAATCATCATGTACACATTATATGGATTTCAATATGCTGAGCCTGATCAACATTGAGAAATTGAATGGAACAAACTTTAAAGCTTGGAAACAGAAATTTGAAATGCTTTTGGGAATGCTTGAGTTCGACATTGCCTTTAAGTTACCTTAGCCATCAGCATTCACAGATGACAATACTTCACTACAAAGGGATAGCTTTGCCAAATGGGAAAGGGCTAATCAAATGTCCTTGCTCATTATGCAAAATGCCAGGGAAGATCACAAAAGGGGAGGGATTTCAGTCTGTGATCTTGCAAAGGAATACATGGCGAAGATTGAAGAAAAATATAAGAGATCAGACAAAGCTGAAATTGGTGTACATTTTTCTGAGTTAATTAATACCAGGCATGGTGGTGTTGGTAGTGTGAGGGAGCATTTACTTAAGCTTGTTAATCTCTCCAACAAGCTTAATGCCATGGCTATTAGCAATACTGATTAATTTTTGGTCAACTTGGCATTGTACTCACTGTTAAATGACTATGAACACATCAAACTTAGCTATAACACTCAAAAAGAATCTTGGACCCTTAATGAGCTAATTGCGACTTGCTATTAAGAAGAAGAAAGGCTAAAAATGTCAAAATTGAAGCTATTGATCTTATTCATGTGAAGGGTAAAGGGAAGATGATAACAAACTACAAGAATTCCAATTACAAAGGGATTAAGCATACTCCACAGAAACCAGGTTCTATCTTTCCTCCCAAGAAACCTTTCAAGCCTTTCAATGTTTCTGTAAAAAATGATGGTCCTTCCAATGCTGATCTCAAACTTAATAAATTTCATTTCAAGAAATGTCATCATTGTCATTCCAGTGAACACCTAAGGAAGAATCACCCAGCATTTAAAGCTTGGCTCATGAGGAAAGGTAACAAAGTCATTGATGTTTTTGTTACTGTTGAGTCAAATATGGTGTTTATTCCTTCCAATTCTTGGTGGTTTGACACTGGAAGTTTTGTTCACATTACAAACGCTTTGTAGGGATTTCAAAGCCTGAGGGAGACAAATAGGAGCATCTACAATGTTTATGTTGGAAATGGCAGTAAAGTGGTTGTTAAATCTGTTGGCACTGTTATGCTAAAGTTGTCTTTTGGTTTTGTTTTAATTTTGAATAAGGTATTATAAGTACCTTCGAAGAGAAGGAACCTATTTTCAGTGACTCGGTTTGTAAAAGATGGCTTTTCTTATATTGGGGATAAAGACCAAATTTGTTTTTTCATTCACAATTAGTATGACAACTTGCTTGGTTTTGCTTTTCTCAATGGTGACTTATGGAAAATTCAGTGCACCTACTTTGAAGAATGTTTTAATATAGAACATGCTGCTTCAAAGAGAATGCATATTGATGATAGTTCTTCAGTGATGTGGAAATTCTTATTTTGTTCTCTTTATTGATGATTTTTCTCAATACACTTCTATTTTTAATCTCAAAAAAGTCTCAAGTATTAAATTGTTTTAAAATTTGCAAACTTGAAGTTGAAAAACAGTTGAATAAGCATATTAATGTAGTGAGATCAGATTGGGGAGGTGAATATTTTGGCAGATACATTGAAAGTGGTCAACACAAAGGTCCATTTGCATTGTATCTTGAACAAGATGACATTGTTGTTCAATACACCACTCATGGTACTCCATCACAGAATGGGGTTGTAGAAAGAAGAAATAGGACTCTTAAAGACATGGTGAGGAGTATGTTATCACAGTCACAATTACCTAAGTTCTTATGGGGATAAAAAATTAAAACAGCTAATTATATACTCAATCGGGTTCCCACTAAAGCAGTTCAAACCACTTCTTTTGAGACATGGACAGGTCCAAAACCTGGCTTTAATCATTTTCATACTTGGGATTGTAGATGTGAAGCTAGGCTATATAATCCAAATAAAAGAAAATTGGGTATGTAGACTACTAGCTGCTACTTTGTTGGTTATGCAAAAAAATCCAAGGGGTTTAAATTTTATTGTCCTAATGCACATACAAGGATAGCTAAAAGTCACACAATGCAAAGTTTATGGAAGACTTTGGTTTATCACAAGCATATTCCAGTCAGTCATATGTATTTGAAGAGCATGCGGAACCTCCAACTCCATCTGAAGATCCTGCAATGACCAACACTATTACAATTCCATTATATTTATCTGGTGCGGAAACACCATTTCCATTTGTGACTTCACCAGATATCTCTGAACCTATTGCAGCAGCTACAACACTACAAAATCAAGATACAATGGCTTTTAATGATCCAATGCATTCATTTGCAGCAATTACAAAAGTACCAGAATCATCTACATAGTCTCTAGTACTTTCGTTGAGGAAATTAGTGGGAAATAAGAAGCCTGCTATACTAAATGATTACTTATGCTATCTGCAAGAGGTTGAGTATACCTTGGTGATGAAGATGATACAGTAACTTAGAAACAGACAGTGGAGAGTACTAAGAGTGATTTGTGGCAGGCTGTAATGACTGAAGAACTTGCTTCCATGACAAGTAATAATGTTTGGACTTTGGTTGATGGTTCAAACACTAAGAAGGCAATTGGATTCAAATGGGTATTTAAAACAAAGAGGGATGCTCATGGGAAGATTAAGAGGCTTAAAGCCGAGCTTGTAGCTACAGCTTTTACGCAGAGGGAAAGGTTGGATTACACAGAGACATTCTCTCCAGTTTCTACAAAAGACTCCTTTAGAGTCATCATGGCACTCACAACTCACTTTGACTTGGAGCTTCACCAAATGGATGTTAAGACTGCCTTTCTTAATGGTAGTCTCGATGAGGACATTTACATGGTACAACCCCCAATATTTGTTGAAAGGGGGAAAGAACATTTGGTATGCAAGCTAAATAACTCTATTTATTGTTTAAAATAGGCTTCTAGGCAGTGGTATAAGCGTTTTGATCAAGTTGTGCAGTCTTTTGGTTTTGTGGAAAACAAAATTGATAATTGTATCTACATGAAGCACCAAAAGTCTGAATAAATTTTCATGCTTTTATATGTGGATGACATATTGTTAGCAAGTTCACATATGCAGCTACTCAATGAAACCAAGCAAATGCTATTTAACAGCTTTGACATGAAAGATTTGGGAGAGGCTTATTATGTTTTGGGTATTTAGATTGTGAGAAACTGGCAGCATAGAACCTTGGGGCTATCTCAGAAAAATTACAGAGTCTTGAAGAGATTCAATATGGAAACTTGCAGTAACGGTGATGTTCCCATTGGTAAAGGAGATAAGTTCTCTCTTTCACAGTGCCCTACAATCAAGCTATGAAGGACAGGCCATATACATCTCTAGTTGGCAGTGTAATGTATGCACAAGTATGCACCAGACCTGATTTAGCTTTTGCATTAAGTGTACTAGGAAGGTTTCAATCAAATCCTTGTATTGCACACTGGAATGCAAGTAAAAAGGTACTAGGGTATTTAAAGAAGACACAAAGCTATGTATTAAGCTATCATCGAGTCCAAAACTTGGAAGTTGTTTGTTATAGTGATGCTAATTTAGGAGGCTGCATTGATCATAGAATGTCCACGAGTGGGTATATTTTCATAATGGCTAGAGGTGCAGTTTCATGGAGAAGCAAAAAGCAAACCGCAAGGGCTATTTCTACAATGGAGTCAGAATATATAGGGTGTTTTGAAGTAATGAGGCATGATGTATGGCTGAAAATTTTGATATGTGATATGAAGATAGTTAAAAGCATTAAAGAGCCAATCAAGATTTACTGTGATAACACCTCAGCTGTGTTCTTTGCTAAGAACAACAGAAGGTCTGAGGCTTCGAGACTTATGGACATCAAATACTTAAAGCTCCAAGATGAAATAAGAAATGGAACTATTGATTTGGAGCATCTTAGTACATTTTAACATGGTTGCAGATCCATTAACCAAGGCATTACACGTAACTGCATTTCAAAGGCATCTGCCAAACATGGGACTGCAAACAACTATTGATCATGTTTGAATGTGGGAGTAAGGTAATTTTTCACAACTTTAAGTATGTGTTTTGATTAGAATGTGTGCTTATGATGAATACAAATTATATTACATGACGATGTAATACATTTGTGAAAGCTCAATACTAATCAGACATATGATGATGTTTGTAATTTTGAAGCAATAAAGAAAGAATGGCAGCTTCAGTGCCATTACTTACTTGACAAGCAATGTGGGAGTAATGCTTGTAATGAAGAGTTCTCTTATCCAAATGTTTTATTCTCAAATATGATCTCATTTGAATTCGATTATTTGTGATTTTAGTACAAATGGTACTCTAAATTGTATAATACTGTCTAAAGTTCAACTAATGCTTCTTTGAGTATGATTGAAAGATTTATTTCGACACCTTTATCTCAGTGTTAACTTATTACTTATTTCATTTAGATGTTTTGATCATTCTCATGTGGAAGAATGTTAGAACTCATATGTGAGAAGTGAATCAAACCATCTAATAAAGATATGAAATAACATGACTAAAAGGAGATATAAATTAATGAATCTTATACATGTTGATCAATGTATAATATAAAGTGAGAAAACTATAAGTATTGTACAAAATGACGTAGAGGACAGTTATAAGGAGTTGTAAAACTAATAGCAACTACCACCATGATAGGTGGAGCAATTGCATCCTTATAACAAGGGTTTCGACCCCCTTTTCGGGTAAATTACAAGGCTCTCGTAATGTGAATGCTCGTCCTATCGAGAGCAAGAGTTCCAATACATTTCCAAAAGAAGGGAAGGTCTTATTCATATCTCAAACATCATGGCTTCACCTTCGAGTGAGTCCCTTCCATTCATTGATTATAACCTGATACATTAGCAGGAACTAGGGTTAGTAATGCTGAATGCATTTATTACAGTACGTAGTTCATAAGCAGTGTCGTTAATGATCTATATGTGTTTAAGCAAACACATATATGTTAAAGGGACAACAAAATTATTATAAAACGTCTCATAATTCTTCCAACCTTTATATAATCAGTTGTGAAATGTAATTCAAAGCAATGCAAAACTGTCATTGACAATATGTACTCTCTCTCTCTCTCTCCCCTAGTTATGGAATAAAATCATGGCAGAAGGCCCATTTTCTCAATAAATATTCTTAACAAACTCTATGGGTGGCATGCACAAAATCTAGAAAGTTTGCCAGTGAATCATTTTTTTTTTCTTGGATCAGTATCTCACTCTTCCACCTCTACATCAACTCAGAAAACCCTAGCAAATGGTAGTTTTCCTTTAATTACTTCTCATTTTCAATCAAACTGGTATAAATAATGTGTATTCAATTAGAGAATTACTCAACTGAGTCCGACTGCGTGCCCCTTAAGAGCATCTGGGAAGAACATCTTCATCCGAGTATAGCTGTTGAAAGCAAAATATACGAGAAAAGCATTCCCACCAAAAGTTAAAAATAAATGCATATTTCTTTGCTTTTCTTTTTCTTTTGTTGAATGTATATATCTTATTACCCCCACAAAAAAGCTAGCGTAGGCAATCCAAAAGAAGAATCCCACCACATTCCACACAACCTATTTGCCCCTTCCATTTTACCTCATCCCCAAAGTACGCTTGTTTCATTTTCTTATATCTAATGGTTAATGATATTAAGTTTAACAAACCCTAATATACTCGCAGTGGTTACCTTTCCACTTCATTGCTTTATCTAATTCTTATTCAAAAGCTGAAAAGAAGAACAAGTTTTTGATGTACAAAGAGCGACTTCCAGCTGAGCAAAACCTTATTTTCAATCTTCAAGTTAGTATTACGGTTATCTGACTCAACTCTTTGACATTTTTATTGCTTTTCTCTATACAAAATTAAGAAGCAGCTGCATGCACACAACAAAAAGCTCGGTGCACCCAGTTTTTCTGTAATTTCCTAATGTAAAAGGTAAACTGCGAAAAGAATAATTAGCCATTACTACCAGTTTAGTGATTTTTTTTTTTTCACAATATTAGCAGAGGTCCCTAGCTCGAGTCCCTCTCTATATAAACTGGAACAAATAAAGAAGAAATGTTGTTCACACTTTCAGTTTTTTATGTTATATTTTGTTTATAAAATATTAACTTAAGAGCATAAGACGACAATTTAGAGTTGAGAGTAGCAATATCTAAAAAGAAAACCATTATCACTTTTTCCTAGCATGCGAGGTTCAACAGCATAATGTGCAAAGACTGCTTTTTTTCACAAATATTCAACAAAATTGTGGATTCCAAGTGGACTAAGTGGTATTATGTTCTCACAGAATGTTACGAAGCATCTTTTTCTTGAAGAAAAGGGAATGATGGGAAGCCATTTATGTAGTTCCATAGCCAAATGTAGGCTTAAGCTTGACTCCTTTTTAACTGGTTAGTTCTTGAAGAATTCTTTCATTAGGTAGGTATCTTAGTCGTACACCACTTGAACAAAACCCTCTTCACCAATTGTTGAGAATGCTGTGGGAAAAAAAAATTATTGAAAGCAAACATTTAGGGGAAATTGGAAAGAAAGGGTAAAGGCAAAAGACTAAATTTCTCACCCCTCTCCTGTAACTTTCCTCTCCTCTGCCTCTCTACTTTCCTCTCTCTACACTTCTCCTTAATCACTAAGTCTTCTTTACCTTCGTCCTCCTCCTCCTCCTTTTTCTTCTACTTCTTCTTCTTCTACTTTCTAAATTGTTCTGCTAAACACAGAACAACATTGAAGCTGGTCTCTCTCTCTCTCTCGCTCTCTCTCTTTTCTTCAACGGCAGAGAATGAGCCAGAGTCTAATTACGCTAAACACCAAAAGTTGGTCCCAGAACAACAAAACTATGAAACCCCAAGTAAGTTTTACAATCATTTTCTTTACAAAATTGCTGTAGCTGTAGTTTTCTTTGTTATTCTCTCACTTTTTCCGTCACAAGCTCCTGAGTTCTTCAACCAAAGTGTTGTCACCAGAAGCTGGGAGCTTCTGCACCTTCTTCTTGTTGGCATAGCATTCTCTTATGGCCTTTTTAGCAGAAGAAATGAGAAAACAGACATGGACAACAACAACAATCACACAAAATTTGATAATGCTCATTCATACGTGTCTAGATTTCTTCAGGTGTCAGTTTTTGGTGACGAGATTGAAACCTCTCCTGGTTCTGGTGACAACAAGGTCCAACCATGGAGTAGCCAGTACTATCATAACGAGCCGGTGGTGGTTGTGGCTCAGGAACACTCTGCTCTTAATGAACAGAAAGGTACCGCTTCACGAATCGGTGAAAAAACACTGCTTTTGCGGGTTAGGAGCTTGAAAAACCATGTTCCCGAAAACCGGGATACCATAGAGTGTGTTAAAGAATCTAGTGAGGATTCTGGCTCTCTAAGTAGGTCAAATTCGAGGTCTGGTTCAAAAAGGCTTTCGAGCAAATCGAACAAGGCTAAAGGTGGAGATTTTGGAGGGTTGGATCAACAAGAATTGGAGGAGAAGTTGAACGAAAGTGTTGTGCTTCCTTCTCCAATTCCATGGAGATCGAGGTCAGGAAGATTGGATGTGGAGGAGGAAGTTGATAATAATACTCCTCCGATGGAGGAATCTGTGTTTAGCTGCCAAGAGTCATGGGGTTCGAGGTCCCAAGGCTCTCGTTCTTCTCGATTAAATTCCATTTTTTCATCCCCAAAGGTGTCTCCTTCGCCATCACTTCCATCTCCGAAGAAGTCTTCTCCTTCACCTTCATTGTCATCATCAGAATCTCAAACAAAGAATGCAGAGGATTTGGGGAGGAAGAAGAGCTTGTACAAATCTTCACCTCCCCCACCTCCGCTGCCTCCAACAATGTTTTACAAGTCATCATCAACGAGGCCGATCAAGGATGGGGTTTCGTATGAGAAGGATTTGAGGAGAAGTTTCAGAAGTGGAACAAACAACATGAATAAGAGCAATGGAGAATTTGTGACCGGCAGAGTGAATTCAGGGATCGAAACCAAGCAAAGAGGCTACGTTGATGGTTTATCGATGAGTAAATCAGTCCGAACAACCAGAGCTGGTGAGAGCACGGCAGGGGCTTGGAAGGTAATGGAGAAAAGCTCTAAGGAAGTTGAAACAAGTTTGGTGGAGAAAGCGGTACCAAAGAAAGAAGGGTTTGATGAAACTTCTTTCAGGGCTGAGAAAAGGCGATCTGAAAGTTTCCACGACATGTCAAAGTCTGCTTCTTTCAATGAATTTTCAGAGGAAGAGAAGGAACATTTTCTCGACAAGGTGGGTATGGAATCGGATGAAGAAATTGAAAACGAAGATGATAGCTTTGACGAAAACTTGATCTGGAAAGACATTACGGAGATCCCAAAGACAACTCCAAACAATTATGTGTCTGTTTCAGGCAATGTGAGTGATGCAGGGCCAGATGTGGATAAGAAGGCTGATGAGTTCATAGCGAAATTCAGGGAGCAAATTAGGCTTCAGAGAATAGATTCGATCAAGCGATCGTGCTCAGATTAGTAAAAACTTATCAAGGTAAAACTTTTACGTTTGCCTTCCTTGGGTTTTATGTTGTAATCGACTTGGTCTTTTAGCTTCTCTTTCAAAACTATGATCATGCTATACAAAGATTTTACATGTTTTTTGTATAGACAGTACACCAGTTGCACTGGGTTCATGTTATTAAAACTTTAAACTCATTGTTATATATAGTTTTCAGTTTCTGCAGCGACTCTTGAAAGCATGCCTTACGTTGGTAAATTTTGTGTAGTAAGGCTAGAAACTATAACGACTTATGTCGGTATACTTTTATGTAATATTGAAGCCGAACCCGATATTATACGTGCAAGATTTTTATGTAAATGTGCATATTGAAAGTAGGTTCTTGGTTGAGAACAAACTAGAGACCAGAAGAAATAAATTCATTTCTGTATAACGACGTGGACTTGGGGATTAGGTTAAGTCTTGAGACAATACATGAATATTCCTAAAACCAAGTCCTGTTCTAGTTTAATCCTAAAACCAATTGCACAAATAATTGAATATTCCTCCATCTTATTCCAAGGTTTGAGAAATGTTCACGAGACTCTCTCAAAATGAGACTCTCTTTGGACTCTATGACAACTCACAATTTAATGTTAATTTTTGTGTCAACATTATAAAACATAGTGTCAAAATTATAAAGTGACGAAGAGTCCATGAAAAGTTTCACTTTTGAGAGAATAAATATAATTAAAAATACAACCATTGACGTGATTGTATTTGTATGTGGTAAAGCTGATTTTGAACAAGTGCAACGGATAAATGTGAAATTGAATTGTAAATTGGAGTGCAAGAGTGGTCAACTAAGAATTTTATTTTATTCTATTTTTTTTAAATATTATCATTAAGGAGGGGAGGAAGCTTCAAAACTATTACATTAATTCATAGAAGAGTTTCGAAATAGGAACGCATAGGGAAAAATCCAACACTCAATCCAATATAGCTTCACAGTCCAACTCCAAACATACTTTTGAGATAGTTCCCAAATGAAATGGAATGGGTTTGTCGGATGTGATTCCAATAAAAGTATCAAATATCAAAGTTATAGGTGAAAGGTAAACCATACAATATCAAACAAAGTACAAGAGATTTACATGGTACGAAACCTTGCCCAAATTGGACACAACTAGCCTAAATAAAGCATCAAAAACTTCATCCACTGCTTCTCTGCTTCTCCCGATTGATCGTCCAATCAATCACCATTTTCCAAATTCTTATCCGACACTAATTTTAAGCCATAAATCACAACAATCTTCACATCGGCGAGAAATTAGCAATTCGGTAATACTAGGAGACCAAATTTTTAAACCAAATTTTGTATACCAAATGATGCGTTACCAATAAAAAATAAGCACATTAATCAATACATAAGTAATAATCCAATTATCAACTTTCAAAACAAACACAAACTTCAAAATGAGATACCAAATTACAAACGCAAACATGCACCAAATTCTTTAGAGAAGATCTCCACCACAACTAAAAAAACCCAAAAGTCTTCAAAATTTAAAATTTCTTCCAAACCAAACAGTTGCTAACTGCACTCCACAAAAGTCTTAAACATCAAGCTCCAACTTTTGACACATGCGGAGTGAACAAACGTTGCCTCGAACACAACCGAATGGAAAGGGATTTGGCATACGAACTTCCAGAGTCATTTGTCTCGTTGAACTTTTCAATATGGAATTTTGTCGATGATATAGAAGGCTTCATAGTGATTGGCGAACAAAGCCCAAGCGGAAACTTGAACTCTACACAATGTTTGGATGAAGAAATTTAAGATTACTATGGAATTTTAAAATGACGGAAATTGAAGTGACGGGATTTTATTTTCTAAAATTTGTGAAATTTCTTGTTTGGTTAACCCAAAAGAACAATGGAATTGAATACGGAATTTGTTATTTTTAAACTCTCAATCATAGAAATTGGGAAATGACACTTATTTACATGGAATTTAAACTTGGGAATTGGAGGTCCCAAGTTCCAAGTTTTGTTTCCACGTGGAAATTCTAAATTTCTATGTTTATAAGTCCAAACAAGGGAATTAGTGCATGTCAATTTATAACTTCTGACTTTTTTCTAAATTCCAAGTTTATTTGCCTCATCCAAACATAGTGTAATACCACTTGTTGTACTTTTATGCAAAAATTGAAGCAATTCTAATAAAAATACCAAATATCAACTTCGTAGACGTAAGCTAAGACAAACAATCTCAAAGAGACACAAGAGATTTAAGTGGATCGTGTAAAGCTTACGTCCATAGGCGAAGCACAACGGGAAAATTTCATTAAACAAACAGAGATTTTAACAAAAAATATTTAAACTATCAAAAACCCAAATCAACAAATTTCAAACCCTAATAAGGCCAAAGAAGTAGAGAACCTGAAGAATCGGAGTTGACTCTCCTAAAGTGCACTCTAACTCATAAATTGTCTCTCGCCAAATTTCCATACGAATGAGCCTCCCAAATAAGCCACACACTCAGGACTCCAAATGGTGACCTCCTCCCCAAAGTCAAAAGAGAGAAACGCTCTACTCTAATGGTGATTGCACACACTAATAATCTAAACCCTAAGGTCCTGTTTTATAGAGTATAGGACTTGGGTTATAATGCAAATTCTAATCCTAATCCTAATCAAATTGGTTATTTACAAAAATCTCTCCACCAAGCAAAGAATCCAACTAAAAAGTGCAAAACCCAACCCAAACAAGACACAACTAGCCCAAATAGACTACGCATAACAAACTAGTCTCATGTCACCTCAAACCGGTCGCCTGCTACCCGAAACTCCATGCCATTCTTCTTTGCTTCTCCCAATCGAATCGAAAATCGATCACCACTTCCAAATTCGTATTTAACCCTCTAATTTTAAGCTATAAATCACAACAGGGTTTTCAAAAACCAAACCTAGGGTCTCAAGTATTGTTCGGTCTCAAGTATTGTTCAGCTTGAAGTCAAGGGCTTGTTTCTAGCAATCTTGGGCGTGATTGTGAGGGATAAGAGAAGACATACAAATTAAATGCTAAAGGATAAGGATTAAATAAAACTCGAGTTAAATGAAGGTCAATCCGTATTACATATTATGGAGGACTTTTAGGTCAAAGTGGATTTGGACTTTAAGAACGTCTTCTTGCCTCCCTAGGTTAGGTTTTGTACCAAGTCCCGGAATGGCTTGCTCAACTGAGGCACGGTGTAAAAGTTAGAAGTTTACCAGTTTAGCATGTATAGAGAGAGGGAGAGCTTGGGTGGTTGTATGGTGCTTTCTGTTGTATAATCTGGGTTTCCTAGGGTGACAGCAAGGCTTACGGTGGCTGGAATACTCACAAGAAGGACCATGAGGCCTATAACACGTTATCAGCACGCTCTTGACACTGTGCTAAAGAGAGTTTGATCTTCAATCAGGGGAGTATTACGTTTTAATCATTCTTTTTATGATTAATTTATTTTTTTATTGAATTGATCTAAATGTTATTCATTGAATGTGATACAACACATTGGAGATGCAGTTTCAGCTTTCAGAGAAAGATCTTCTACAAATCCAAAGGCTCAGTTGTTTTCTGTCAATCAGGTTCTTTTAAAATAAATTAAGATATTTGAAACGACCATGAGACATGAAAACATTCTGCATGATCAAGGACTAAAAAATCGATATTATTGGCG
>JAOTRO020000020.1:522070-534485 GCA_028566515.2 Pyracantha coccinea | reverse complement strand
CCCTCACTTATCCATTCTACTACAATTGTCACACGAGGGTTTAATTTGAGTGTCAAGTTAATTCGCACATCAAGGCCTAATATAAAAAGAGACAAACACCCCCAGATAAGTTGAGGGAAAGCCAAAAAGCTTATTCAATAAAATACAATAATCAAACAGGAGACCCTAATCCCCATCACTGAAATAAAGCCCTCAGTCACCACACGTACCTCGCTAATGTCCACCAAAGCAAACACCATGAAGAAACCAAGTCGAATGAGGATCTGCAGAGAGCAACGCAATGTAATCAAACCAACCCAAAAACAAAAGGCACACTTGCACTTTTATGGCCACGAATCCCCTGAGTTGCATAGCCCATAGCTCATCGTAATAGAGTTTCGTGTGGACACGAAAATCGATAACCTGTCACAACAGATGTGTCCAGTTGTGTGAAAATTTGTGGGTAGCAGTTCATGAAACATACTGCAATTGCTTCTCTTGGTAAAAAAAGCTCGGGTCCCATTGATTCTGCTAAGAGCCATAATCCTTTTGTTAGTTGAGTCCTGATAAAGATTATGTGGCTAATTCTGGGAAATGCCACCGCAGGTTGTCGTGTGTCCAATTCCACTGGGCAGCCGAACCCATCCATGTCTGGATATCCGGACAGTTATCCTTTCAGAGAAGAGCATACTCAGATGGATGTTCGGAAATTAATTTATCCTCCCCTATGAGAAGTGTAGAAAGATGTATTTATAGGAGCCAGGGTCAACCATGGGTGAGGGATCTTGCTCAATGTGTCAACATCCAGTTTGCTAAGGTGTGTAATTCATTGGATAAAGTAGAAAATTATCCTAATGATATAAATTAATAATATTTAAGAAGTATCTTGTAGAATTCTTCATTAGATTTGATTGTGATTCCTTACTCGAAAGAATTAGTCTTTAATCAGGAAAGCTTAAAGATAGGGATTAGTTTTTTTTTTTTTTTGAGTACATTGATATTTTTACAGTAAGGGTAGGGAGAGTTTGGCAAAGCCACACAATGGGCAGCCTAATTTGGTATCGAATTCGCCATCCACGATATTCGAATCTAAGACATCTCACTCCCAAGTGAAGATGAGTATCATCAGACTGTAGTACTGAGTAGCAGATAATGATTAGTTATTGATCATATCATTAACTCTCTTGCCTTATCTCCTAGCCATGGCAGCAGAGCTTGATGAGGTTATAGTAGCAGCTCAGGTTTTCTTGGTAGTTGAATTGCACGTGCACCGAATGTGGGTCTGGCTAATTTTATAGGGGCATTCCGATCTCTTGTAGGTAGAAGTCCATGTGTTAGCTATAAAAAATTTTGAATTATTTTTGGCTTCACATGACGACTAGAAAAAGTAGAAAGTATGAGGCATGCACAACAAAGTCAAATGAGACACAAAATTCGATTTTTCGTGAGGAATAAAATAATTAAAAAATGAATAATAGATTTACAATCCTAGCCCCTAGCCATTCACCACCGGAACCAAAACAATGTTGACCATTTGAGATGAAAACCTCTTGCACATACGACTTTGGTTTTGAAAAGAAAATTATACAAAGACTTAAACGTAGCCACATTAACTAAAATCCCAATTTTGAATCTCGTAAATAAGGTTTAAGGTTGAGTCCAACTTATTGTATTGGGTTGGGCTTAAGGATAAGTGGGCCTGCTTTATGTCAAATTTTCACAGCCTTCACTCACAAAATCCCAATTTTGAACCTTTTCCCAAAAACGCTCCCTCTCTTTATTCCCTCTCTCCGAAGCTTCCACGGGAGCTCCAATGGCTACTAAACCCTAAAACCCACCCGCTTCAACCTCACTTCACCAATTCATTCTCTCCATAGTTTCGTACGGAATCAACTCTCGCAGTCTCGGAGAAATGGATAGGAGATCAAACGGACCAACAGGACCTTCGAGCTCCGTCAATGGCCGCCCAGCCACAAGATCCGCTTATCATGCTCCGCAACCTAACTACAATAGTCGAGCTGTTCAGGTTCATTCTCTGTTTATTTTCATTTTCCTTTAACATAGCTACTGCCTAAAGCCCTAGCTTTTTTTATAGCCACGATTTGGTTCCTGTTATCTGCGTTTTGTTCAAAATCCGTACGGGTATTTGTATAGGGCTATTACGGTGACGTTTTGGTGGGTTTTGAAGAATTTCATTGGTGAATTATACAGGGAGCTTGGGTAGGAAAATATTGGTAATTTTGATTTATGGTTCTTTTTTTTTTACTGAGTGCAATGGAAAAGTTGTTGAGAGGGTAACCCTCATGTATTTAGCTGCATCGTATGAATAGGGTTATAGAAGTGTTAAAAGGGAGTGTATGTGGGGAGTGGATTGAGGTTGCACAAAATTGGGAGGTGATATTCGCCTTATTGAACGATCTGTAACGTTTGGAGTTATATGTCGTACTTTGTGGTTAAATAAGATCAGAAGTCATTTGTATGTTGCTTTAATTTTAATTTCAGGAAGCATTGGAACAGTTGGCATCTATTGATCTGATTGACTTATGCAATGAATCTAAAGTTGAGTGCTGTCGGGCAACACGAGACTTGAGGAGTTGTGGACGACAAGTAAAGGATGTGCTCATCTCATGTGGACATGCTTCATTATGCGTAGAGTGTAGCCAGCGCTGTGATGTGTGTCCCATTTGTAGAATTCAAATACCAAAGAATGGCGCAAAATTATGCCGACGCCTTTATGATCAGTGTCTAGAAGCTCATCTTATACCCAAAAGATGTGATCAGAGATTTCAAGAGAAAGAAGATGGGGAGGAGCAAATATCTGCTGATGTCCAACGCCTTTATTCTTTATTTGATGTTGCCCTGGAGAATAACTTAGTTTCTTTGATATGCCACTGTATCCTTTAATGATCTTTTGATTCTTTACCTTTTCTTCTTTGTTTTGTTTTATTTGTTCACATGGTAGAGAGTTTGGTTTTTAAAAAATCACCACAACTTTTAATATCTTACAATTAAAGGGGAGTACGTAAAAAAAGGTAAAATTCTTGTTCATCAGGAGGTAAAAACTCATATTATTCTAAGGAGTAATTTGAGAAAACTGAAAAATCAATTGCTAAACAGATAACCAGGATCCATGTGCGTTATAGGACATTCTGTCTTTCGTGAAATTTTATTGCCTTTTCTGTTAATTGTTCATATTTGTGTTGATCATTTCATGTTTTCTTTGACATAGAATAAACAGATGTTACAGATGTTTGTTTGGATGAAAGTGCAGTGTCCAGTGATCCTGTTAGTGCTTTTTTGTTGGATGAAGTGGTTGTGAAGGATTGGTGCAAGCGAACATTCCAGAACATCATCACAGAACTTCAAGGCATTTGTATCCTTTATCTTTCTCAATATTTTGAAATATAAATCCCCTAGTTATTTTTTTGTTCATTTGTACTTTGCATAATTTGAATAATTTGTATTTCCTAATCTACTATCCTAAGATAATCTTGAAGCGGAACCGATGAAATCTATGTTGAGTTTACTTCTTAAGTTTTCTGCACAGTTGGCTGGCATATGTAATGTGATTGAAGTTTTGGATTCATCTTTTGAAGGGTCTCTTTCAGCTCAGCTTCATGACTTACACCAGCTTCAAGAGAGCATATTAAAGACAAAGCAGGTTGTAGCTATGTTTGTTTACATTTTTGTTTATCGTGATATTGTTGCCTGATTTTCATTTGTGAATATTGTGTGTCTGATATCATATTATACATGCTTCAGTTCTCTAAAGAACTAATAGTTTGTACTCCTCTATCATTAAACTCTCACAGAACTAATAACTTATTTACCTACTAATTCTGAAGCTATGGAAACACAAGAAGTGACATTCTGTTGGACTTTGTTTCATGGATCTTTAACTGTTTCTTTTGTTGCATCTTTTACTTGTGCCTAAAACTTCCTTGCAGCAAGATCACTACCTTATCAGTTTGGTCAAATGATACATTTTTCTTCTAAACCATTATCATTATGGATTTTCAAAGAGACTGGGTTTCCAATAAAAATCCATATGTGTCTGCAAACAATTTGTAATTGTTATTTGAAATTTGGTTTTTGGTTTCAGCATATGGAGGTTATGATATGGTGTGTAAGACATGAGTTCCTTGAGAAAGTGAGGCCTCGTTATACGGATTTCACATCATGGCATTCTCTTGTTCGTGAAAGGAAATCTGCTGCAATTAAGCGTTCTTGGCCTGATTCAGTAAATAACTCAGAAGAGTCCAGTGGACAGGAAGGTACCCTATTTATTGAAGATGCCCTGGTAAATCTGGAGATTGTGCAGGGAAATACAGAGAAATTGGTGGAGGGATTAAAACTAGGATCTCTGCAGAAGGATGGAGTTTCATCAATTCTCAGGTCCAAGATAGAGGGGGTTGCAGGATGCTATCCATTTGAAAATGTTCGAGCAGCTGTTGATATACTTTTTCTATGTGGTAGTTCAGATTTGGTGGTTGCAAAGCAAGCTATTGTATCCTTTGTTTTTATTTAAACTTTGGATATTTCTTAATTCTGCATATCCTGAATTGGGCATAAATCCTGCCTCCCCTACCTCTAGGGATATCTGTATTTCCTTAATTTATAACAGTTTCTATATTACCTATTTGATCGGCACTGGACAATGCCTGATGAGCAATGGAGACACCTTCTAGAGGATTTTGGAGCTACCTTTGGCATACCCAGGCAATTATTACTGGAATCCTTAATCTTTTATCTCTTGGATGATCACACAGATACAGCTCTGCAGGCAAGTTCTTTTTTATTTTTTTCAGATGGTTAATGCTTTTGAATGCCTATTTTTCTTTTATTTAGCGACGTTAGTTTCATGATTAACCAATTGTATCAAGGTTTTTAATGCTGTTTATTTTTATATTTTAGGCATGGTTCACATGTCTATGGTCCGGCTGTGGCATTTCTTAAAAAAAGGGTTTCTCTCCAGTCCTTGCTACTCTACAAGGCGAGATTCCAACTTAAGAATCTCAATAAGCTTTTGCGTCAAATGAATTGACTTGTTTAACAATAAAATAAAAAAATGGATTTTTTTACTACAGCTGTTGTTACTGCTCGTTCATGTTCGAAGTAAACCACTTTTTATTTTTGTCGTTAAGATAATTAAGATGAATTGGTTCATGGTACGATGTTTATGATCCAAGAATACATTTGAAATAGTAATAGTTTATGCTTTTAAACTTGCATGAAGTGTCTAGTATTGCATGTTGTTTTATTTATACTGGACAGGACAGTTCAAAATTTGTTCTTTTAATATCAGTATTAAATTATTTAGTCTCGAAATATCATTTTACATAATTATTCTTCATAATAAATTTCTCAGGAAGCTTGTCACCTTCTTCCAGAGATCTCTGGTCCAGCAACTCATCCTAAGATTGCACAAGTACTTTTAGAAAGGGGAAATCCTGATACAGCTCTTTTGGTTTTACGATGGTCCGGGCGTGATGGTACCTCAAAGTCAATATCACTTACTGAGGCTGTTACTGCAGTTCGGGTGAGGGTAGAGTGTGGACTTTTTACCGAAGCATTTATACATCAAAGAATGCTGTGTACCAAAGTCAAGGAGAAGAAGTTGAAGCTTGGAGAATTGGGGGATGCAACAGATGATTCAAAAAGCAAATATAGGAGTTGGGAGGACTGGGTGGAGATATTGGTTAATGAAATTTGTTTCCTCTGTATACGAAGGAACATGGTAGACCGAGTGATAGAGTTGCCTTGGAACTCTGATGAAGAGAAACATCTCCACAAGTGCCTGTTAGATTATACTATTGATGATCCTTCCTCAACTATTGGAAGCCTTCTTGTCGTATTCTACATTCAGGTAATTCTTGTCTATGTTTATTGTTGGCTTCGGTTCAAATTGGAGTAGTTGTGATCAACATTTTGCTATTGCTATGTTCACATGCATCTTTAGGAAAATCAACATGAATTTTATTGGTAGTTTCTGTAGCTCATAATGCATCCGAAGCTTGAGATTAGTTGCTTATTTACTGTGTGGCTAGTGTTGGTGTGAGAGTTGAAGATGGCCTGCAAATGAAGGGATCACGGGGCATTTTTATTAGCTATGTGGCATTTTAGCAGGAGTCTCACTAACTGTTTTCAAAACTATCCTCGGGTTTTCTTATAGGAAAATGATAAATGCACACCTTTTTCTTCTCTAACTCACCCCTGTTTGTTTAATCATGGTCATTGTTTTTATTTGATTTATTCAACCCGAAGCCCAGAAATGAACAGGATGTGTGTGAAAATCAGAACTCTTCTTATATTATTAGTTTGTAGATTAGTGTATCTACTTATTTATCCAAGCTATATTTCAGTACTTATTCTGTTGAAAAAGCGAGCTTTGTGGTCAGACATGCTGACGTAAATTGCCCATTTCCCCCCTTTCTAACATTTCAGCGGTACCGGTACTTTGAAGCTTACCAAGTTGATCAAATACTTAAAAACCTGGAGGAGTTCATTTCAAAGAATTCTGTCAGTGAAGAAGTTTTATCTAGAATGAGATCAGTGAGCGGATGGAGAGCTGGATTAATAGTAAGTGGTTTAAATGTTAAGACTGTATGAGGACATTTTTGTCCCTTAATATACCCTTATTGGTGGAGTATTTGGTCATCAACTTTGTGAATTGCTTCGCTTATATTCTTAATTTTGATATTTAGAAATATTTTGTAATTCAATGTATGATTGAGCTAAACAAAAGTAGGAGCCAATGTTAGCAATCTATATGACAACCTGCTAGTCTTTTTGTGGTTAAACGTTTCTTCCTGCATTTGCGTTGATTGAAGCATGGTGGAGGTCTATTTGTGGGTGCATGGTGCTCCTTGTTTTTCTTTTGTAATGCTTTGCTTTTGATGAACAGGATAAAAGCATGGAGTTGCTACCAGAAGTCCAACGACAAGAAGTAGAGCCTGGAAAGTTTCCTGAGGTAGCTGTTACCACCTTTAGTGAAGTTGAAATGGCACCAGCATCACTTCCTGAAGTGCAAGAATCACAATTAACTAGTATGCTGATTCCTTCGTCCATTGATTCTTCTCTTGCTTTATGGTCGGATCGTATGAATCCTTCCTGGAAACCGTCAATATCTGAAATGACCAAAAAAAGAGTTGCGTTGGTTGACAGTTATCGCTCTGAACTTGGTAACAATGGTTCTTCAGTTCTTCATGAGAAGTTACTTAGCAATTCTGAAATGCAATGGAAGCCTGATGATAGCATAAACAAGACTTTCAACTTTGACGATGCATCAACTCCTGGAATTCATTGGGCTACTCCCCCCTCAGCAGTTAAGGACGGGAACAGAAGTTCATCAAAAGTACGTTCAAATAGCCGTCTCCAAGACAATCAATATGCTAGAATGTCACCAGAAACGGAACGGAGCAAGCGGTTCAACCCATTCCAAAATACAAGTCCTTCAAAATTTTACAGCGCTGATTCTAATCCAGTAACTACACCCAGCAGCAACCGTGGCCTGTTTAAAGATTCCGCAACAAACCTGCATCGGAGTGTTAACAGTACGGAGTTCCAACCAGCTAGGGATGGCCGAACTTGGAATATGGTTTCCAAGGATGACCCAATGGACGTTTCTTTGAGGTGAGAATTCAACAATTGTTGCACCTCTTGCCCCATTAAAGTTGGTTTGCTTGCGTTGTTTTAACCACTGTTGGAGAAGGTTTATATTGATAGTGTAGAACTAATAATTTTGGTTTAGTTAATCTCTAAATACAAATTATTTTTGTGATCTTCAGCTATGGAGAAAAGGGTCATGTAACAGAGGACGAAAACTTGAACAATGGACCGAGATGGAGGTCTGATGAAACTAGTGACGAGGAACAGGAGCAGAGTCCAGAGAAAGCCATTGGGATCACACATCATGCTTCTACCGCGAGGCGTTTACACAGAAGGAGGTTTTCCAAGCGATGAAGATTATCCACCTGCATTTTTTCTTAACTTAAAATGGAACTCGTGTCCAGCAATGGTCCTTCCGCAGTATGATTTGCAGACGAGGTAACCTTGGAGGGCTATACAGAACAAAAGCGGCTTTGTTGTACTGCCGGTTGAAGTTGAACCCTTTGAAAGGCAAGTAATTATAATGTACACAAAACTGTTTTATAGTTGTGCCGTGCAGCTAAGATGCATCTAATCGGATCGTCTAATTCGACGGGCCATTTCTTCTTTCTTCCTGAAATTGTTTCCATCAAGTTGATCAGAGATGAAGTTGTAGTTTTTTAGCGGCTACGAATTGTGCAGGAGTGGGGATATTTTTGAATTCCTTGTTGAAATAATTTGACTGCTGAGATCTTGAGGCAAAAAGGATTTGTAGTTTCTAACCTTGCATATTAGTCGCGGGAATTAAAATTCTAGTCTACAGAAGAGATACTTTAAAATAATTCGTTATATTATCCATCCTCTTGGGTTTACAATATATAGGCACATACACCTTATTCTACACGGAAAGTGATTACAAAAGATAAGGAAAATTAAATCCTAAAGATTACGTATCCTAATCTTACCTAAAACAGGACTCCAATAACAAGACACAATGATACATATATTGCAACGGCGACGTCTTGAATAAATATGTATAAGTTTTTGTCCAACTTTTTATTTTATTTTATACAAGAAGTCACGTAACGGTGTACGCGTGTTATGTAAGTAATTTTCGATTCCAAAACTCAATCAAGAACTTGTGGCGCTCTGATTATTAAATTGATAAGAGTGTTAAGGTAAAAGTTAATTGATAAATCAATGTCAAACTTTATAAGCCAAGTAGAAGTAGGAAAGGTGGATGTGTTGCATTCGATTGAATCTCTTCCCCGCTACTTACATGAATGAGAATTGAAATTATTGTAATCATTAGCATTCTTGAGTTTACTAAAACAGGAGAATTTATTTCATTTCCTGACTTTCTGCGTGTTTATTAACACATATAAAATAAAACAAATGCAAATTCTACGTTAAAATCTATAATCCTGTTCTTAAAAAGGCGAGAATCAAAGCAACCAAAGTAAGCTAGTTGATCCAACAAATAGGGAGACAACTTTGGAACCTTTCATGTTGATGTGTCAAACTAGTCGAATAAACATATCTCAAGCTTGGTGGGGCACGAAATTGCCAACAATAACAAAAAGGTTTATATAAGAAAAAACAAGATTGGATTATGTAATGCTGGATTCTCAATGAAATTCTTCTCTCCTAAATAGTTTCATAGTTAATTTGTCTACATAAAGCACACATGTGCAACGAGCTGTAAACTTCGACATTAGCAAATAACTTGTTGTAAAGTCTTGTATTAACACGTTGAAGTTAACCATGACAAATTTTTCATGGTGATATTAACTCAAATTGTTTCTTATTTATGTTGGTATGTGAGTTTGGATAATGTAATGACTATTCTCAACTCATTAACTTTGTACTTGATTTGAGTCAAGTTATGATATTGTTGAAAGAAAAAAAACAAAGCAATATTATAAACTATTCATCTATTAAATTAGAGATCCAACTCAAAGGTATTACTAACTGAAAAATGTTGAGGCTTTACTGTAAAATTAGTGGCAGAGTCATTCTAAAGCTAGGGTAGGCTCGTGCCCATCCTGAAATTGTTTTTGGATCTGGTACCATTAATCAAATTTATAATACCACTATAGATTTGAAATTGTAATTGTATTGGTTAGTCAAATTAACTTCAATCCAACAAATACAAAGCCTTCAATTTTTTACATCTAAGATTCCAAGCTATAGTTCTATAATAACATTAGTTAATCATATTATCTGTTTCTTGCCTATAGACAACTTTTTATTTATTTTTGTCTTTGTTTACAGACTATTATTTTGGTTAGTTTCTCTTTTCCCTCTATTATATCATCTATGAAATCAAGAAGAGAAAAAGATTTCCTCTGTCCAAATTAGCACAAAGAAAACCCTTCAAATTCTCTTATGCCTAATGTTTTTATGAAAATGTTCTCTTGGTCAGTGGTCACCATGAAAAAAGAAATGTATGATCACTCACATTTGAATTTGATATCAAGAGTGAAGAATAAATGGATGTGCTTTTAATATTTTATTTTCAACTCTTGAAATAGTTTCCAATTAGTACTAAGATCTAGTAGTATTCCTCTTCACTTGTAAGTGAGAGGTCTTAGGTTCGATTGTTGCTAAAGGCGAATTTGAAACACAACCATTGTGAGGCTAAGTTTACTCCCTCCCTCCCCAAGAATAAATGCAGGGTCACTCACCTTTGAATTGGCTACCAAGGTGACCAAAAGAACATGATAGTTTCTATATATATTACATCCATTTCAGTTTAAAGTGTGCCCCTCCTAACATAGATTTCTGGCTCCACCATTGCATAAAATCAATTGGCAATATAGGAAATAGCCCAACCCCTTATAAGCCCTTACAAGGCTTTTATTTTAAGGAAAACTAACGAAAAGTCCAAAAAAAACTTCTCTTTTAATGAAAAACCATTTTTAAAAGTATAGTGAATAGTACCAGTTAAAGGTAAAAATGTGGTTTTTCGTTAAAAGTGAACAGTATCAGGAGTGTTTTATTAAAACTCCCAAATGGGAAAAGTGGGAAGGTATAAGATCATATAAACCAATCTTATTCTATCAATAACCTCTATTGCAAAAAAAAATAAAAAATAAAAAATGATCACCATATCTATTCTGAATGCAGAAAAATAGAGAAGCTCTTCCAAGTTCCAAAACAGACTCAAGCACATCATTTGCATACTCAATATAAATTGGCTTCTCAGAAGTCGCCTTCCAAAACTTTCCTCTATAACCAATGAAATAACTTCCCTAATTGAACCAAGTATGCTCCTTGAAAAAGCCCCAAACTTATTTTCAAACTTGGCAACAAAAGTTCACAAAAGAAACATTATAGGCACATTTATAAAGTGTAAGGGCGTGTTTGTTTGACCTCATTAAAGTTCATTGGACTATATTGCTTCGCTAAGACTACTAATCCCTTGTTTGGTGCAAGCTGGACTAAATTTAAATGAGATTAAGTCGGACTCGTTCCGACTAAGTGCTTCGCTAGGTCATCCTAGTGAGACCCCCCATAAAGCATGGGATTGCTAATCTCGTCTCCAACATTGTCTGCAACTCCTACTCCCTTACCCATGCCCATATCTAAAAGGGGATTTTGATACAGGCGTCTCATTTTTGAAATTTTTAGACTAAACATACACTCCTTTTAAAAATTTGATCAAACATTTTCCTAAAATTTTGGTTATTAATTTCAGCTTTTCACTTAAGTTCAATTTTGTTTAGAATTTTAGTTTTTCAAGACTTCTCCTGGACAGTTCGTTTTCTTTTTTTTTTCTTTACCTATTATCCTCAAATCCTCAGATCTTTGCATTTATTATCCATCTCTATGCATTTTTTTTATTGTTTGTTATAATTTTTATTTTATTTTTGTGAATATAGTAGAATATTTATAAATAAATAAATAATTGTCATATTTGATTATTTGAAAAGACCTAGCACATAATAAAGATTTATTTGATTATATAGCTACGTCTAGTTACCTATAATATGGACACATTTAGTTTTATAGTGGATTTGATTTTTTGTGTTTCTCGGTACATTTGGAATGTAAATGTACCAAAAGGGTTACATGATAGAAACATTTGGTTTTGTGGTACATTTGGGATTTTTTTTTGTGCATTTGGTTTTTTGGTACATTTGGAATTTAAACGTACCAGAAGGGTTACCTGACAATGTGCACATTTGGTTTTATGGTACATTTGGTTTCTCGGTACATTTAAAATCTAAACGTACCAAATGGGTTACATAACCATGGGTATATTTGGTTTAAAATCAATACTTTTGTTCTCAAATGTACCACAAGTTTTAAGTATATTTTTTTATATAGATATACGTGAAATTTAATAAGTTAATGTAGTTTTCTTAGGGGAAAAAAATAGTATTAAAGACTTTTTATTGAGACGGTTTTAATAGAAATAGAACTTTTTTTAATACTGATAATGAGGAAATAAGGAATTAGTTAATTAATTTTTTATTTTAATTTATTAATAAAAGTCATTTAATGCATAAAGGGGATTGACAAAATTAAATTCCTATATTATAGGCAATTAGTTGCTAAGCTACCTTATGCCTCTATGTAAATGTATTTAAATTAATGATGTGGAAATTAAATAAATAGAAAGTTATTGAGGTGACAATTGGTCAAAGCATCTTGATCAAATCTTTAAAAAAGATGAGTGTTTAATCTAAAAACTATAGAGAAATTGTAGGGCCTTCTAATTTTCTCTATCTAAAACCCACCCCTCACCCACTGCCTAAATCTCAAAATCCAACACCTAAAATTTGAAACAAAAAACGCAAAATCACAAAAAAATCCCGAGATTTTTCGAGAAAATCAGAGGAGG
>JAOTRO020000020.1:469592-483452 GCA_028566515.2 Pyracantha coccinea | reverse complement strand
ACAGCTTCGTAGATGCAAATCTGGCTTGAGAGCAGAGTTTGTATGTTTATTTGTTTGATTGATTGAGTGTCATTGTCTCTAGGCCCTCTTCTCCCTTTTATAGACCGATGAGCCCGACTGCATTGTGGCTTTGCTCCTCGCCCGAAAGCAATTTGAGGGATAGTGTTCTTCTAGCAATTTACGTATCTGCCACTTCAAAAAGTATTTTTGGGTTGAGAGTTGGTGGATTCAATCAGTTGTCACCTCCATGTAAGCCACTAGCCTTTGCATTAATGGGGAGTCGTCACTTTATCTTCGAGCTAGCCCTCTGACCTTGGTACTGGGCTTCGGGCAAGACTATGTCCCTTGGGCTCTTTTTGGGCTTTCCCCCTCTTTAAGCCCAAAGTTCAAATATTAACACAAACAGTCACAAATGTGGCTTAAGTGAACATTCCAAAAAGATCCACAATTGGAAGCTATCTTTATCTGACCAACCAATTTTATCCTCTATTCAAAGGATAATCACCAAATCACTGAAGGCAGCATGCATGACCTTATGCTCCCAATTAGGTGGCCTGACATTGCAAATGGACTTCTTGGCCAATTTGCTATCTATCCCAAAGTCATAACCAATTCACCATCTGATCATGTTAATCCCATCTTGCTAATACAAATTCTAGTCTAGCAACAGAAGATGAATCACAATATTATCTCTCAACAATAACTACAAATTATCCTAATAGCTCTCATATCGAACAGTCTAAAACACTATTTATTCAACGGTCTCGATTACACATGACGATGAAGTAACATCAGGTCCAAACATTACCTAATGGTTGTGAAAGCTGTTAGGTAATAAAAGGTATCAATTTTAATTCCAAGGTTAAAGGTAACCTGAGATTTCATACGTAATTGCACGTGTTAAAAATGTCAAAATGAATATTCAAAATTGGACCATCTTCTAACATGAACTTTGGGAAACACAATCGTGGGGACAGCCTTATCCACCGCGACCACAAATAAATTAAAAAATTAAAAAATTAAAAAATTAAAAAATTAAAAAAATTATTGATTAATAATTAGAAACCAAAGCAAATCGTCCCATGTTTTGCTTATATAAGAGTGGATTGTTCACGGACGCTGACGCTTCTTCTCATCGGTTCCTCTTACAAATCACAAAACCAGAAGCGGAAGGAGAGAGAGCAGAAATCTGAGTTTTCGATTGACATAGTGATTGGGTTACTAGGGTTTCTCTTTCTGTGAAAATGGAGGGGGTGGATCATTTGGCGCAAGAGCGGAGCAAGGCGCAGTTCGATGTTGACCAGATGAAGGTCATCTGGGCCGGTTCTCGCCACACATTGGAAGTCTCGGATCGAATTGCTCGCCTCGTCGCTAGCGATCCGGTAATTGGTTCTAATTTCGTTTCATTTCTGATGAATTCAATTGTTTTTTAAGTAGATCAATAGCGTTAGTGGGTTGAATTGGTAGTTGTTAGTGGAGAGGGAAATTGGTGGTGATCGAAGCCGCACCAGGATGCATAGACATAATTGCTTGGATGCACCAGGATGCATATGCATAATTGCCTATCTGTGATAAATTCAATTGTTTGCATGGTTCAGAATTTGTGCTTCGCATTTCAGTTGTTACTTTTAGGTAGCGGGGCCAAGTTTTCTTCTTTTCTAAATTGACTGTTGAGAAATATGTCATTAGCTCTACTTTGTCGCTGAAAAAGCTCGTAAATGTGTATTAATTAATGAGTAGATGAGTGATTGTTTTTCTTTTGATCACTTAAAAGGTTGTTTGATTGTTGATTGTTTGAAAGTTTCGTTCTTTCAAAAAAGTTGCTGAAAATTTCTTTTGATTTGCTTTTTTCAGTTGTGTTTCTTGTGCTGGGGTCAATGATTAATTGGAATTGTTTTACTGTCAGGTCTTTTATCTGTATCATTACTTTTCGCGACCGTGAATGTTATTTTATATTTATTTAGATTCGTTTAATTGGAATTGTTTTACTGTCAGGTCTTTAGAAAGGATAACAGAACATTGCTGAGTAGGAAGGATTTGTTTAAAAATACTCTGCAAAAAGCGGCTCATGCTTGGAAACGGATCACAGAGCTGCGGCTATCCGGTATGTCTCCACACGGGAGCTCTCGTTTCGTAGACTACTATATTTTTGTTTTGGTTTATTAATTCAACTGTGCTACTATTATTGCAGAGGAAGAGGCATACTGGTTAAGGCATTATGTGGATCAACCAGCGTATACGGATCTTCACTGGGTATGCTCCAATTCCTCCTCTTCTTGCCATTCTACTTTTTGGATTAACTTGTTTTAAGTATTTATTTACATTGATTCATGTATGATAAAGTGCTCTACGTGTTTTTAGTTTGTAGTGTAACATAATTTTATTGTCTTCTCTTCAGGGAATGTTCGTGCCTGCTATTAAAGGATCAGGTACTGAGGAGCAGCAAAAGAAGTGGTTGCCGCTGGCATACAAAATGCAAATCATTGGTTGCTATGCTCAGACTGAACTTGGTCATGGCTCCAATGTTCAAGGGCTGGAGACCACTGCAACTTTCGATCCAAAGACTGACGAGTTTGTTATTAATAGTCCTACTCTCACATCAAGCAAAGTGAGTTATTTCTATAATGGTGTTTTGCTTAACCGTCTTATTTTTGAATTGAGTGAAATTTTAGTATCTATGATAATACAAGTTTGTTGTGCAGAATTGTTCTTGTCACCATTTCTTTAGTATTGATATATTATATATTCAACCATAATGTTGAGTGTTCTTTATGCATACACGATCAAAGTGACTAAGTTACGTTCTTATTGTTCTTCCCTTATTGTTTTGAATAGTGGTGGCCTGGTGGTTTAGGAAAGGCTTCCACACATGCTGTTGTTTATGCCCGTCTTATCACTGATGGTCAAGACCATGGAGTGCATGGTAAGTACCAAGTTGACATTATTTTGACACTCCTATCGTGAAATGAATGATCGATTGAATTTAATTATAAAATTCTGATTTTAGGTTTCATTGTCCAACTTCGGAGCTTGGATGATCACTTACCACTTCCAGGCATTACAGTTGGTGATATTGGGATGAAATTTGGAAGTGGGGCATACAACTCCATGGACAATGGTGTTCTTAGACTTGATCATGTCCGTATACCAAGGGAACAAATGTTGATGAGGTATGTAATACTTAATGATAGACAAAATGTCATTCTGATTAAAATTTTTAAGTGCCTATTTTACTGATTTAGTTAGATAGATAGGAAGACTATCCTGATGTTTCTTTCAAATGTGCCAGGGTCTCACAGGTCACAAGAGAAGGAAAATACGTACAATCCAATGTTCCACGACAGCTGCTGTATGGAACTATGGTTTATGTGCGGCAAACGATTGTAGCTGATGCTTCCTCTGCTTTATCACGGGCAGTATGTATTGCTACTAGGTATAGTGCCGTTCGTCGACAATTTGGTTCACAAGATGGTGGTCTTGAAACACAGGTACGATGGCAAATTGTTTCATTAGTTTTCTTATTCTCTCCATGAGTTTTGAGATGCCAGTTTTATTTGTTTCTTATGAAGATGTTTTATTTACTGGTTTTGGTTCATGTTTTGGTTTAGGTCATTGATTACAAGACTCAGCAAAGTAGGCTCTTCCCTTTGCTGGCTTCTGCCTATGCTTTTAGATTTGTTGGTGAGTGGTTGAAATGGCTATACACGGATGTGACAGAGAAGTTGCAAGCTAATGACTTCTCGACATTGCCTGAGGCTCATGCGTGCACCGCGGGTCTGAAATCATTGACCACTTCTGCAACTGCTGTACGTGATTATTGCTGCCCTTGCTTCCTTTCCATTTTTTTTTCTTTTGGAGGCCTGTGAAGCTTTTCAGCTTGACAACAAATGTGGAACTTTCTTATCTCATTGGCAGATTCTCTCTCTCTTTCTCTCCCTCTCTCTCTCTCTCTCTCTCTCTCTCTCTCTTTCTCTCATTATTTATTTATTCATTTTCTTGACAGGATGGCATTGAAGAATGCCGGAAATTATGTGGTGGCCATGGTTATCTATCTAACAGTGGGCTTCCTGAATTATTTGCCGTTTATGTACCAGCATGTACATATGAAGGAGACAACATTGTTCTACTTCTACAGGTACTTGAATTAAGAAACCCTGATCTTATTTTCGTTAGACCGGACCTTTATTTGCCTTTTGACTCTGCTTCTTGGTTATTCCTTGCCTGTTCTACTATGATTTAAGAGCTGCTTCTATCTTGACCCAGTAACTTGCCTCTCACTTGTGCCACATCTTTTGCTACTGTGCTAACTGCTTAAGAAAATGTGCTTGTGCTTGTGATTTTGTTCTCATCTTTTTTAAATTTTACATCCAGAATTTTCTGGAAATAGGTTTAAGATCTCCTTATTCTGTAGTAATTTGGAGGAATTTACTTTTGGTTTATTCAGTGGTGGATTCAACATGCTGCTATCAGAATGTATATTTTGTGTGCTGAAGTATTTCTGACAATTTCTCTTTTAGGTTGCAAGGTTTCTTATGAAGACTGTTGCTCAGCTACCATCTGGTAAAAAGCCTGTTGGAACCACAACTTATATGGGCCGTGCTCAGCATTTGATCCAATGTCGTTCTAGTGCTCAAAAAGGTTGTATTTTTATCTATTGGCTTTTTATACCTCTTCCACGTTGTCATGCACAAGTTTGCTATATTTTACATTGCATGAAAGCACAGATTCTGTTTTAGTAATATGCATATGCACTTATGTTGGCATGCAGCTGAGGATTGGTTGAACCCTAGTATGATACTTGAGGTATTTGAAGCAAGGGCTATTAGGATGTCGATTGCCTGTGCTCAAGACCTTAGCAAGTTTTCAAATCAAGAAGAAGGTTTGTGTGTTTTTTTCTTTTTTTGCCTCTATTCTGAGTTTGTCACTTGTTTTATTCTCGTCTTTTTTTTTTCCTGATGAAAACGGAAGGATTTCACGAACAATTTTATACATGGCACACATTGTAGACATTTTCTAGTCTTTCTGAGACCTTAGTTCGTTGTTTGTATTTTAATCTCTTGGATAGATACTAATTATTCACTTAAATGAATCTTCTTGGTCATTCACAGCTCATGCTGTGCCGTTATGATATATTAATTAATTTTGATGCATTTCCAATGCTTCAGGCTTTGCAGAACTCTCATCTAATTTAGCTGAGGCAGCAGTAGCTCATTGCCAATTAATTGTTGTTTCCAAGTAAGTTTCGTCCAATCGTTTTGTTTAAAATGTTATGGCCTTGAATTCAATTCTTTGACTCTGAATTCCTGGTGTGTGGCACATGTATGTACCTTCATTTCCTAATTCAATGAAATGACAGCAAGGGCACTGCCGGGCGGGATCAAATTCTGAAAGACCCGTAGTTAATTTCCACTTTGGTAATCTTGCTTCTTTTTCTTTCATAATAGGTTCATCGATAAAGTCCAACAAGACATACCGGGGAAGGGGGTGAAAAAACAGCTGGAGATCCTCTGCAACATCTATGCTTTATACACTATTCACAAGCATTTGGGTGATTTCCTCTCCACTGGAAGCATCACAGCAAAGCAAGCTTCACTTGCAAATGATCAACTTAGATCTCTTTATTCCCAGGTTTGCCCAATCATCTTTGCTTTTAAGTGTACATTTCGTTCTTTAATGGCGACTCTCGTCTAATAGCTCTTAAATCTTTATTTATGGTAGCTCCGTCCCAATGCAATTGCCCTCGTTGACGCATTTAATTTCACCGACCACTACCTCGGCTCAATTCTAGGCCGCTATGATGGTAATGTGTACCCGAATCTCTACAAGGAGGCTTGGAAAGATCCTCTTAATGAGTCAGTTGTGCCCGATGGCTATTGGGAATATGTCCAGCCTCTGCTGAAGAACCAGCTCCGTAACGCAAGACTATGATTAATAGTGTGATGGGGGATTTTGTCGTCGCCAATAAAAGCGCCAGCAGGTGGTTGCTGATCAACATCGAATACTCGTATTTATGTAGCGTGAAACTTTTCTTAAGTAATTGTAATGATTGGTTCCAGAATATGGGAAACAATGTAATCTTATTGACTTTATGAATGTGGCTAACAGAGTATAAATAAAAGTTCATGTTGTAAGTTTTGACGGCAATTTTGCTGCTTAAGATGGAAATGTGATTGCAAAATGGTTTAAGGGCATTTACTTGTGCATGAGGTTTTTTGTTTGATTCTCCTCTCTTCCATCGTCGCTCGCATAAGAAAAGGGCGGCGTTTTAGGCACAAACATTAGGAGCTACGTCTTCTTGCTCTTGAGTTCGAACCTCGTTTTCTGTAAATTGGAGGAGTTGGAATGTTGTTAAAAGGTCCCGTTACTTCCTGTCACCAAATTTCAACATTAAGGATATATTCACACGTACCATTTACTTTCTCCCAAACAAGCCGTCTATTTTCTTCACCTGAGGGGTCCAGTCTTGTAGCCATCCTCACAAGGCTTACCCCAAGGTTTTGCAGAAGGCCTTCCCTTGCTCTTACCCTCACCTCCACCGTGCGGATGATCAATCGGGTTCATCGCAACTCCTCGAACCTTGGGGCCGCTGCCCCAACCACCGGCTTTGCCCAGCATTATACAGCTGCTTCTCCTTATTCCCTGGATTTGGCTCCCTTGGGACCGTCCCAATTGTCGCCAGGAACTTAGAATCAATCCACTTCTCAGCACGGGAAGGCAACTTCACTAGGCATCCTGCTCAGGAGGGTTCTTTCAAACCGTTGCATAAGTTTCCGGCGTCTCGCCCCAGGTACATCTCGATGTTGTGTATTTTGGCCCCAATGTTCAAAGCACTAAGCGGCAGGCAACGTCCCAATTGGAAAATTGATGTCAAAGTTAAAACTGATTGGCTTTGCTAATGCTTGATGGATGAGGAGTTTTGCGGGCGGCGACGTCGGTGGAGATAGTGCAATAGGAAGTGGCGACGTTGGTGTTGACTGAGTGGCGAAGGAGACGACTGAAGAAGGTGGAAGATGCCGCTCGAGCTCGCCCAAAAGCCATTCAGTTCACGGGTTTTGTTTTTTCTCTTTTCTTCGAATACAAGTTACAAATTACAACCGAAGAGAGTGAATCACCAACCACCTAATAAAATAAGCGAACAAACAAAGGCCTCATTTGACATAACAACCCATGGGCCATGGCCTATTGATATTGGGCTTGGGATTTAGAGTCGATCTTCCTTTTCCGAATTAGAGAAAATCTCACCTGCACTTATTTTAGAAAAAAGAAGGGTTTAGATTCAACTATAGCTCATTTAGTTAAATCTTAACCGTTTGCTTGTGACAAAAAATGTGCAGAAGAGAATTTCTAGACATTAATCAGGCACAATATAACCCAAGTTTTAACCTTTATTTTTGTTACAAGACAACACATTATTTGTGAACACGTGGACAACATTACATATCCTCATATGCTTCTTTACACATAACGAAACTCAAGTCAAATACGTGAACAACTCAACTCATATGCCTATTCTGTTATACGAAAGAAATTGAGCTTTTACACCAAAACTTATTGTCAATCACATTCAAAGTCCTTGACTTTTCCAATGCGTGACAACACTTCGACATCTTCAAACAGTAAAACTAAGACCTTCCACAATCAGCCAATAAATTGAGTACAGTACTAATAATGCAGTGCAGTACTATGTTAAGTGATTTGGCCTTCCTCGGCCGCCCTGTCTCTTCATTATAATGCCAATGATCCGGACTCCGGCCCCATAAAAACTATTGTCCAACCTATTTTTGTAGCATTATAATGGTCCGGACTCCGGCCCTATAAAAACTATTGTCCAACCTATTTTTGTAGCTAATAATGTCTAAAGTCGCACAGCACTTAGCTCACCTGAGGGTGGGCGCGGGTTGATTTGGATAGATTTTGGGTCAAAATTGAAATCAAAACGATCAATTCGGTTTGATCAAAATTGCAAACCGAAATCAACCAAGCTAGGTCCAAAACCGATCAAGTTGGTTAACTGAATGTGGCGGGTTGGTTTTCAGTTTGTGTAAAGATGAAAACACATAATAAATTTCTCTTCCAAAAACAACAAAACATATCACCAATATGAGTGATTGCTCAAAGGAAAGCACAAATGGTGCCCCAGTTCTTCTCAAAAGGGACTCTTAAAATAATCAGGTGTTGTTTTCATGTGGTAGAAATATGGTAACTCGTAAATAACTAACCATTTATATAACTACACGTATTAATTATGATTAAAAAAATTAAAATTAAATATATGCGGATCGGTTCGGTTAACCGTACTCTAAGAATTTTGGAAACCGATTGCCAAACCGATTAAGGTCGGTGCGGTTTGATTTAACTACTGAAAATTAAAATAAAAAAAAACCAAACCAAACCGTCGATACGATGCAATTCGGGCGGTTCAATTGGTTTTTTTTTTTTCAATGCCCGACCCTAGGCTCACCTGTCTTCTTTCATAAATTAACCATCTGGTCTTGTGAATGGACCATCTTATACATCTCAATTCTCAACAACTAATTTATATGAAATTGTCCAAAAGTGTTTCAATTTTTTTTCTGCAATATCACAAAATCGTAGTACTAGACCACCATTATATGTCAATATATAGGATGACCAAATGTTAGTGCCAAACTTGCAACTTTTACCTCGCAATTCTATGATGGTGTTAGACTGTCAGTATTTGAGTAAATGTACGTAATAAATTTAATTTATTTTTGGAAAATAATATTGACACGCTGACTTTCTCTCTATACACAATCCTCTCTATTTGTGGTCTTTGAATACTATAAATCAATGGAGAATTAAATGACAGAAATTACCATAAATTTGCAGAAAGAAAAATTACATATGAAATAAAGGGTGTGCTATCCACACATTCCTTTTTACTTCTCACACAACATTTGTTAATTTCTGTCATTTGATCTTCTTCAATTTATCCGATCCGACAGCCGAAAATTAAAAAAGTGTGTGAGAAGTAAAACTGGGTTGTGGATGACGCACCTATGAAATAAATGTTCATGAAATGAAATGATGGACATCAGACTAAAGCTACTTCAACAAATGTTCATGTTCATGAAATAAATGGTAACCAATAAACTTGTTAATCATCTTTTATAACTCAAATTTGTTCAACTACAGCGCCACCGCAATTTGAGAAATGCTCTTAAACAGCACCAGTACGGCCACTGTAAATGCTCAAATATAACACTGTATATGTAGTAATTCCCTAAATAACACAATTATGTAAGAAATTGTCCCATTATATCGATATTGATTCATTGTCCACAATAGCAATATTATCTTATTATAGCGACACCAATAGTCTCAAGATTATCTTGATATGACAATAATAAATATCAACATGTTGTTGGTATTGTTAATTCGCTACAATAATAGTGCAATATGACAACATTTGTTATCATAAAGTCTTCCATAGTAATTTAAGTGAGTATAATTCCTATATATAGGAATTAGAAGAAAAAAAAATATCAATGCTGAATATAATAGAAATGTTTGAATGAATAAACTCAACTTAATGAATGATGAGTGAGCTTGTTCATTATATATTATTACATTATATGATTCAGTTAGAAGTGAGAGTTACGTGAAATAATAACTAAATACAAAATAAATACATGTGATAATCATATGATTAACTATGTGACTATATGTTGGAGAGTTTGAGGTGAAGTTGAGGCGTACTGAGCTGGAAGAGGGAAATTCAAACTGACTCTAGTTATCACGCCCTCGCAAGCTGAGCAGTCGTTGACGAGCGGGAAGCTTGAAACCAAAAAGGCAAATTGTGAAGATGATAAACCCTTGATAAGAAGATCAGTCAATTAATCAGTTGAACTGTGCATTTAAATTCATTGGTTGAATCTTTCTTGTCCACCCTTTTAAGGGAATGAGTCTTTGTAAACAAATAAAGTCCCTGGACTCCCTTCCAGTAAGGTTTTGGTCTCTGTTGAATTGGCTTCCACCTTGTATTTAACACCCACAATCTATGCAATGGCTGGATTTCTCTATGAGGAACTTGGCTGTCACGGAATTGATTTTGATTTTCTTTAAATTTGATGAACTGTAATGTTTGCATGTCTAGTTCAGCAGCCAGAATTTTCTGATCAGTCGTTGGTTGCTCCGGATCCAAAATGGTCAGAGTGGTCAAAAGCTGATCATGTGATGCCCGATCTACTGATTTTGAGTGAACAGCTTCTAACCTATCAATTCTTGTGCATGCGTGTAGCCCTTGAGGAAAGAATTTTGGTGGAACATAAACCTGGGGAGGAGCAGATTGTAAGGAAATTGTTTCACGATCAGCAGGTGGTGTTTCCTCCGTTGGGTGTGGCTCCTCAATTCTAATGTCTTCCTGCATGTAGTCATAACTCTCTACACATTGGGGTGTTTGAATTACACACCATTCCTCTGAATCTTGTGGGCCATCAATTTGTTGACAAGGAAACTTGTCTTCCTCATGTTCGTCCCATTGATGCATGAGCTGCCCAACTTGTTGCACCAGATTATCTAATGAAACCTGGGTATCCTGAATCACACAGTGGGTGCTTTCGAAGGATTTAGCCATGTTTTCGATTGCAATCTCCCAATCAGCTTTTGTTGGCATAATAGGCTTTCCAAAAAGCTGATGACTAGGTTCCCACATAGGATTTTGATGCTCTGTCCATGATGGATTATAAAAATTTGAGTAGGGATCACACCTAGGCCTCTGAAAATTGTTCCTCATATTAATATGGTGCTGCACAAACTCTGGAAAATATTGTCGATGGGGACAATACATAATATCATGAGTATTCAAATTGCAAATAACACAAACTGTAGGTGCTCCTTATGAGAATCCAAACCAATCCATTGCTGCAATGCTCTCAAAATCAAAAAATGGTTACCTAAAAAAAAATTAAAATCAAGTAAATAAAAAAAATATACAAAAATAATTAACGAAGTATTGATAAACACAAATTATTTAAAACAATCCCTGACATCGGCGCCAATTTCTTTTTAGAGATTTTTACCACCTGTAAAAGTAAGAATAACAATAATTTAATTACTTGCAAGAGTACCAAGTAATTGTAATATAGATGGCTCTAGCAAGGTCATTATCCACATGGATTGAAATATACAAAAATAATTAACTAAGTATTGATAAACACAAGTTACATTCCTATTCTAACTTTAGGAAATCTGCCCAGCCACATTTTTAGACTTCCAGGGCTCCAAACCAAGCCCAAAAAGACTTGAATTAAAGCTTGAGATGCCCCAAACATAATTACAAAAGGCCTTAAACTCAAAAGACATCATCTTGGACGCCAAAAAGCCCAAATAAGTTCAAAACGTCATTTTGATGCATTGCTTCTTTATTTCATCATCATAAATAAACCTCTCGGTAGAAAATTATGAAACTTTGATACGAATAAGTTGAGAGACACATAAACGTCTTCCAATTTGAATCACTCCAAAATTCGTTCGGTTCATCACGTTTTGCTCAAGAAGAAATTGAATGTCCTACATTGAAAATACATAACAAAGTATCAAAGTTCACACAAAATAACCAATAAATTAATACTAAGATAAGGGTAAAATATATAGTATAATATCGCCTCATCAAAGCTCGATAACATTATATGATAAATTTATCAAGATCTAGACTAGAAGAAAAGGAAGTAAACAAATGAATTTCAAATGATCCCGAGTTTGACCACAAGATCCTAAGAAGAGTAAGCCTTCCCTCTTCTCTTCACTGGCTCTGATCGGCTCTTGCCATCTAGGGTTGTACCGTTGTAGTATGTTCCACCGGTTGGATTGTTTGGCCGTCATGACTTTTCAAATACGTTGAACACAATGTTTTCAAGGTTTTTTTAGACAATTTAATTAGACCTTTGATCAGATTCAAATCATTTCTTTCAAATATCTCCAGTCAAAAGGAACACAGCCGAAGTAGAACAAAACGAAGTAGAACAAAACGTGGATTTCTCAAAATTTAGTTTTTTATATACCGCCTCGAATCTATGATCTAGGCAAAATGGAGCATATATCGGATACCACATTGCCGCTGTTGACCAAAAAATCACAAAACATTCGATAAGTCACCACACAAACAAAACAAGAATTTAAGCAATTTCTTTCTGAAAAATACTAGGAAATTAAGGTTGTGTTGCAGACTACAGCGACCCATGCTCACAATGGCTGTAGGAATGCAACGAATCTGTACGACCTGACCGACTCTTAAACACAAATCAGTGACTAGAAACATAAATTCCTCCTACATTAGTTTTCAACAAATCAACAAAAATGTTATCATTAATGCAAGAGTTTTAAATATTATAGAATATAGAGACAAATTATTAAGAGAACTCGTTTTGAATTAAGAGGTAGTTAAAACCTCTTAGGACTCTATAATAGGGGGAGCAGTTGCCGTCAAATATATGCAAGTCTTTAGCCTCTCTTCTCAAGTTATAATGTTTGCAATGTACGATAGTTCTATTGAGAACAAGAACTGTAAGGAACTGAGAGAAGAGAAGATTGAAACAACACCTCATTCATGATGAGTTCTTCAGCAGGTAGTTGCTTAGTGACATCTATATATATAACGCTTTTAATTAATTGTCACAAAAATATTAAGAAAAACAATCAAATATGTACCTTCTTCTTCCTGGAGAGTTCCTTAATCAAGAACCTCTTATCCTGGTGGAAAATGGCGTGAGATCCCATGGAAGAAGAGGTCCAGCATGAGAGAAAAGAACCTGTCTCGATAGCCAAGGAGACTGCCTGTATACCACACAAGGATTCTTAATTAAACCTTAGGAAGCTAGCTAGGTTAGCTAACCAAGCACCAGGATTCTTAAACCCAAGCTATCCTAGCAAGCTAGCTAGCTCTGCCTGTATATATATGTTGCATAGGCCTTTGGGAGGCTGCAGGCAAGTCATCCTTGGCTACAAAACACGGCTCTTTGTCCTCATGTAGGACCTTTCTTCCCTCATCGGTCATCATATTACATAATTAAGCATATATCTATTCGTCTTGTCCAATGCAAATGCTCCTGAGTGATGAGCCCTCTATTTATAGCCAATGAGCGTCTACTGCAGGATTTTTAATTTTTTAATTTTGAGAAACACTGCAGGATTCATATATCACTATATCTATACGTAAAAGTAGTATTCTGCATGATCCAACCTTCAAAGTTATACTGTCGTGGAATATCTTCTCGTGGGGGGAAGAGGATTTGCATGGCCCAACGTAGGCCGTCCATGATGGGTCACATATCTCTCTATCTGTTGATGATATGCATATAATGGGATTCATCATTATTTCATACCCCCTAAAAATGCTCTCCCCATCAAGTTCAACTCATTATCTCCGAAATAAAAAAGCTCGGCTCACATGTCACTCTGCTATTGCTCAGACTACGCACTCTGCCTGCCTCTTGGCCATTTCCAAAGGAGCGTGGGAAATTGATGTCTTGTAATTTTGTGTTTAGTTTGTACATCTTAATTTTTTTCAATATAAGGGATATTTTATATTGAATTTATCTAAATTATAATAAAGAAAATTTAAATTTACGTGCAAAAGAGGAACGATGTATTCTAATCAACTTGACTCAGTAATATGAGTTTACCATGAATTAATTTTAGGAAATTTTAACGAAAAACTCTCGGTACTGTTCACTTTAACGAAAATCATATTTTTACAATAAAAAATCAGTCCTAGTATTATTCACTTTACCCTTTATTTTGTCCTTATCGTTAAAACTCAAAATTTTCAAGTCATTTTCATTAATTTTCCTTTAATTTTATGCACGCATATTTAACACTTTTTTTTTGGAAGACTTATTT
>JAOTRO020000020.1:456965-469492 GCA_028566515.2 Pyracantha coccinea | reverse complement strand
GATCTCCCTAGGATTCCAAATGAAAAGCCATAGGTTTCTCTCATTGCTTTCATTTCTGAGTGTAATTAGAAACCCTAGGTCATTCTCTCTCTAGAAATCGAAAGAGGTCTTTTCATTTCTCTCAGCCCTTTCTCAAAATCAACACAAACCCTTGGTAGAAGCCATAGCCGCTTCTCCATCAACCACGAGAAATGTCTTCATAACTCTCAACCTACACACAATCTAGTCTTCATTGCTGTTCAACACAAACCCTTTGCCTCCATTTCTCTCGATCTGAAACTGTAATCCATGCCACCATGGCTCTTGGTCCCGTTCATGGAAGCCATCATATGCACTGGATCTCAGTAGCGAAACCCCTAAGTCAAAGGTAAAAATTTCATGTTGCTGCCATGGAGTTCCATTGAGTTTATTGTCATGGAAAAATCAAAGAACTAACACATGCATGCAACTTTTTATTTTTTTTTATTTTTTTTTTGGCGAGAGTACATGAATCTACAACAAGGGAGGCGCACCAACACCCAAAAGTTCCAGATCCATGGCGGATCGTCCAAGACTCCCCCATCTTTAGGTAAAAATGCAATCACCCCCAAACTTCGATTCTGATTTTATTTTCAAAGTTTTTTTGTGCTGTGATTTTTACACTCATCCGTGTTCTGATGTATGCACAAGAGCGGACTCCAAAGCTTGGATACGACATTACGCAAGAGAGACAAAACATGGATCAAAATCCAAATTAAGGATTCATGCCCCCAGTTGCCTGTGTTGGTGTTGCATGTCGAAGATCTGTTGATCTGCAAGAATGATAATGTTTGGGGGTAGTTTGTGCAGGGTGCTCACAGATCCGTTTGCTGGTTGTTTTGTTGCAGGAATACTCGAGATTTGTTCGCTGGAAAATGCAATGAATGCAGGGGAAGCCAACTTGAAAAGGAAAGAAATGATTCAGACGGTGGTTTATATTTTTTTTATTATTAATATATTTTTTTATCTGTTTTATTCGATAGAGAATGCTTTTATTTACTCATTATTAATAAATTCTCTGTCGGTTATATCCGACACAATTTCTGTCAGTTTTAGAGTATTTTCTGTCAGAAAATTCATTTCCTGACGCTGACAATTCTGTTGCTTATTATATCCGTCACTGCATCCATTTTCTGTCAGATTTTGCTTAAAATCCGACAGTAATATACGTTTCTTGTCGGTTATTATAGCGACACTAATAAATGGTTTTTTTTTTTTGGTAATAAATGGTTTTGTAGTAATGATTCTTTCCTTCCTATATATCCCTAATGAGCTAGATAGTTCTTTTTTTTTTTTTGGAAACTCTGAGCTAGATAGTTTTTTGTTCACCTTTAGAAGGGACTGGAGTGATGGGTTTTAAGTAGAGCTGGAAAAAATTCCCAAACCAAACCGAAAAATCCCAAACTAAAACCATCCCGAAATTCGGTAATCCCGTCCCGAAACCTTTTGTTTTTTTTAGGGTTTTTGGCTTTCGGTCCATTCCTCTAGCCAATAACGACCTTTCTTTCACCTTTTTCATTTTTTATTCTTCTTTTGTCTACCAACTTCACTTACCCATTGACAATCATCTTCACCTCTTTCTTTCTCTTTCTTCATTTCCTTTTCTTTTTTTATTTCTTGATAGCATCATTGTTTGCCATCTTCCCACTCCCACTGATAGCCATCCTCTATCTCTTCTCTCCCTCCATCGACTCCCTCAAATGTACAGAAGGAAGCAAGCCCAAGGCCTCCCAATCTTTTCTCAATCTTTTAAAAAAAAGTGAGTGTTACTCTGTAGCTTCTTTTTCTTTTTTTCTTCTTGTTTCAGATCCAGGAAGCTTCACAAATTTAGGATTTGGAAACAACCACACATCGATGTCATGGCATCAAAATTCTACGAAACGACGCCATCGCTGCGACGCAGAGTAGCCCTCTGATGGCGATTTCGTTAGGCAAAACATGGAAAAGCTCACACATAAACGATCATGGGTACTTGATTATGTTCGATGCACGTCGCAAAGCTCTCCGACTCCCGAAGGCAGCAAAGACAAACCCAGGAATAAGAGGGATGGAGATGGGGTGGGGAGGTTAATGGATCTGGGACGAGGTGTGGCCATGTGGGCTTGCAGGGGAGTGGGAGGTCCATGAATCTCTGATTTTATATTGGGGTTTTAAATTTTGATGCAGGTTCGGTTTGGTTTCGGAAAATCCCGAAATACCGAAAATAATTCGGGAATCCTGAACTTCTGAAATACCGAAATTTTGATTTGGGATCGGTCCTCAGATTTTTGTCCCGAAAATAAACGGTTTGGGACTTGATATGCCGTTTTTGGTTCGGTATCCTATATCGAATCAGCCCTAGTAACCATTATCTGCTCGTAGAGGAATAATGATGAATCACGAGTGTTTTTATATTCTTTCACATTTTTCATACTTGTATGTATGTCTTCTTAGTTCTTGCCTATACAAATACTATACTGGTTTATTTTAATTTTGGGCAACAACATGTTAAGTAAAATTTATCCTAGTAATGACAATAAGGAACTCTCATAATAAAAATAAATAATGACTAAGACTTTTTTTTTTTAACTTATATAGAATAATAATACAAAACTATATATTTAATATAGAATATATTGTATATATTAATATGGCTATTGTATTTTATAATAAATCTTTTAGTAATTAAACTTTAAAATTATCAAAATAATTTTTTTCTTAATGGGTCAAAACGGGTTATCCATATGTTACCCGCGTGTAAACCCGTTAAGAATCCGTTAATAACGAGTTCTTAACGGGTCACCCGATAATGACCCGATAAGTTATCGTGTTGACTTGAAAACTGTTATTTTCGTGTCGTGTCAAAAAATGCCTAGTCTAGTTTTGGGGTTGCTACTACCAGCCTAATTTATATTTTTAAGATAGGGTTTAGTAATTTTTGGGATATTCACCCCCATTTTACAAAAAAAGAAAGGAAAAGGAAGTCTACAACGGGTCAACCGATTAGAATTCTCAACCCTTGGATGATATCCGACGGCTACAGTGAGTTCGGCATGAATGCCGACCTGCGCCGAAGACTACAAATTGAATTAGACTCCCCTACCCCAAGAACAAAAGATAAAAGAGAAAAAAAAATATTTTGAAATTTGGGAACATCCAACGATTGGCATCTCACGTCCACATCAATACAGCCTTCCCGCCCCTTCCCATCCAAACAAATTTTCTTTCCATCGTTAAAATAAAAAAAAAAATAAAAAAAAAAATAAAAAAAAACCCTTTCGTAAGTAACGATCCGAAGTATTTAAGTGGACCCCGCAACCACGTCCACGTCACACTCTTAGACTCTTAATTTAGCGCCACGTACCCCCTCCCTCCATTCCCCCATAAAAACGCGCCACAGCTTCTCCTCTCATTTGAAAACTTTCAAAACCTTTCTGTCTCTTCCCCTGCAAAAACCCTAGCGGCCATTGAAGGAAGCCAAACCCTTCAAAGCATCACGCTCTCTCTCTCTCTCTCTCTCTCTCTACAATCGGCCCCTACAATCCTTACCATGCTTCCACACTCGTACGCCGTCAATTCCCATTCCAAATCCCAAGACCTCGCCTGCACCATCCTCGCCGCCTCCGCCCCGCACCAGATCTCCTCCACCTGCGCCTCCATCGAGTCTTTCCTGCACTCCCTCTCACCCGACCAATCCCGCCACTTCTTCTCCCTCACCTTCCCAACCCTCATCTGCAAGCTCTTCGGCTTCGACGATGCAACGTCATCACCCCCGCCTCCGCCACAACCAGCTTCCCAGCAACAACCCTCGCCCTCCGCCCCCTCCGCCTCACCCAACGGCTGGATTGACACCGTCCTCGCATCCAACGACATAGATTTAGCCAACAGGCTCTTCGCCCTCCTTGCGCCCAATAGCCTCCTCTTCAACGCAATCTCAGCAGTTGATCGCCTCTCCCTCGTCAAATTCGTGTTCCCTATTGAACGGTTGCCGGAATGGGTCCGGTTCATGCTCTCCTCGGAAAATGATAGCCGGGTATTATCCGATTTATCCCCAATTTTCAAAAATAGGGTTAAAGAAGACTCAATTAAACCTAATTTCTATCAAGTTCAGCTCAATGTCTTTGAATATTACATGTTTTGGTTCGCTTATTATCCCGTTTGTCGAGGAAATAGTGAGAATTGTGATGTTGTTTCGATAAAAAGAAACAGAAGGTTTAAATTTGAGAATTGGGTTTCATCAATTTCAGGGTTTTCAAGCACTAGGCTTGGGGCGGAGGTTAAAATTGAATGCAACTTGTATATTAGGCTTTTATATGCATATCTTCGTGCCTTTGTTGGTGCAACTGATTTGAATCAACACCTTCCATACCCAAGTTCGCTTTTGCATTACTCGTCAGGATATGATACCTCGGTTATAGCTCAGGCTGAGTTTTTTGTTAATGCTTTGGTGAATTTTTGGTTGGTTGATAATGATTTTTCACCACTACCTGTTGATCTCTGTAAGTCATTTGGGGTCTCGTTCCCATTCCGGTCAGTTTTGGGTGAGACCCCTCCAACCCCCGGGTTAGGCTTGGTGGTGAAGTTGTTTGTCAAATACTTGAATGTGGGTTTGGCCGTGCATAGAGATGGTAATGAGAATGTGGAACATTGTGGCAGTCCGAGGCGGAGGGGTTCATTTGATGCCTTGAAGTTGAGGGATGTGATGTCGGTTTCACCATGTACGGGATCTTGGAACTTGTTGATACAGAGGCCGCTGTACCGGTTTATATTGAGGACATTCTTATTTTGTCCAGTGGGGGTTCCGATTAAAAATATATCAGAGGTGTTTGCGGTTTGGATTACCTATATTGAACCTTGGGATATCAGTTTGGATGACTTTTCAGAGCTTGATGCTGTTGTTGACGGATCAACTAAGAATGGGAGAAAGGATAACCTGCAGCCTCAAAACCATGGTTATACACCTTCTTGGCAGGGTTATGTGCTGGCCAGCTACTTGTACTACAGTTCCTTGGTTATGCATTTCATTGGGTTTGGGCACAAGTTTCTTCATACTGATCCTGAAATAATTGTCCAGATGGTATTGAAGGTCAGATTCTTAACCATTTCTTTTTCTAATTTAGATACCTTTGTGAGATTTAGTTTCTTCTCCTGGTGATGATGACTCCAGAGACTTATTGATGTGCTCATTTTTTAATTTAAACTGTCTGATTGCATTAGATATGACGGTTGTTATTAGTTTGCGAGAAAAGCTCGATAACTATAAATTCATAACAGAATTATGTTTCCACCGCTGGGGTGGATGAATATCTGATGCTTTTCATTGGACCGTAACTTCCACGGGTACCAGGATTAACTTTTTGAGCTCTAAGTCTTCTGTTTGGGAGTGCCCATTTTAGTGATTGATTAGTTCAGTTGAATGGTGGTGATATTTTTTTTTTCCTACTCTTTATAGTTGAATGTAGATCAGTGATAATGATGCTGTTTTTTAATGGGGGTCCATCGATTTATGACTTGCAAATTATCATCTAAAATACTCATATTAAACTATTGTTAGTTTTCATTAATTTCGTACTTTCCAACTTGGCTAGGTCTTTATTAAGGTTTTATTGAGCTTTGACCTGTCAAGATGCATTCCTCATACAAATAGATTTGTGATTCTTGAGAATTGAAGATCATACAATGTTCATTATTTCAAAGTTTGGGATATTAAAACTTCATTAAGAGGGAAATTTTGGTTATATCAGCAACATGTTTAAAGAAAACTAGTACTATATGTTAGAACTTAATTGAGAATAATGTGATGATAATTCATACATATCCTTGGTCGACTTCCTATGCATTACTCATCTTTTATCTGTCAGAAATAAATATGAAGACTTTTTTTTGCTTTGGTTTTGTTTCTGATTATTCATCATTTCTGTATAGATCCTAACTATACTGACATCATCCAAAGAGCTGATGGACCTATTAAAGATGGTGGATACTGCTTTTCATTCCAAACAAGCAGGATCAGGAAAATCGATGCTTAATAGCTTATATAGATTTGTTACTCCGATTCGTGAACAGCTGCAGGTAGGATTACTTCTCTCTCCTCTAATATTTTGCATTAGAATTTTGATTGCCTAACTGATTGAACCAGTGTTTGACTGGTTTGCTTTGTGTGATCTATTGGTATCCCAGGACTGGGAGGATGGCTTATCTGAGAGTGATGCAGATGGGTCTTTCTTGCATGAGAATTGGAACAAAGATTTACGATTGTTCAGTGATGGAGAAGATGGCGGGCAACAGTTGCTTCAGGTATTAATTATTATTATTATTGTTTTCTATTAGTGTATGTTTACTAAACATCTGTTTACATGACAAGATCTCATCCAATGTTTGCGATTTTGTGATCGCAGTTGTTCATTTTACGTGCAGAAGCTGAGTTGCTAGCTGTTTCCGGTGATAATGGTGCGTGCAGCCTTCAGTGCATAAACTCTTTGAAAGCTCAGGTGAGCTGTCTATTTGGTGGGCATACTGTAAAGGTACTGTCATTTTCTCCTGAACCAAAACAGCCTCCACAACCCCGTGATGAAATATTCAAGCCCAGGAGAGTGGGCAACCGCACTTTGGATAATGTCAAATACAGGGGTGACTGGATGAGGCGCCCCATCTCCGACAATGAGGTTGCTTGGCTCGCGAGATTGCTTGTTGAGTTTTCCACTTGGATAAATGAGCGTCTTGGACTAAACCAGTCAGAGAGCAGCCAAGCAGACCCTACATATCTGGAAGTGTCGAGCGATGTTTTGGGTAATGTCTTTGGACCGATGGATACGATGAAGGCGGTGTTGGGGGCAGTAGGTTCTTGGCTTGTGATGTTGGGAGTGGCAATGGTGAAGCTAATGAGGAAACATGGATTGAGGGTGAATCTGAGGATGTTGGCGTCAAAGAAGGTTGTAATGGTTTTGTTTTTGTCTGCTGTATATAGTATATTGAAAAAAGCTTTCGTAATGTACCAAAGGGTGTAGATTAGGGGATAGAACAAAGGATGTTGTAAACAGAGCTTTGCTTATCCGCACGTATTTTTTCACGTGTGAATGGTAGAGATTTAACTAAATCTCAATTAGTTAAATTTCACTCTTCACTCGTGAAGAAAAAGGTGTGGGGGAGAATTCTAGTTGAAAACAAAGAAAAAGGCATATAGAAAAGGGAAAAAAGAGTAGAGGATTTTTGCTATGCTGTGTTGATGTCTTTTTGCTATGTTGTGCTGAAAAAAATGGTTTGGTCTTTTAGTGAAACTATGAACCCAGATTAAGGCTCAAATTAAGTTTATTATTAGAATGGAATCGTCGGGGCAAGATATTTAACACCCGTATATCCAAGGAAGATTGTTGAAGTGACTAATTCCTGCGAATTAACACCTTTGATTAATTAGTACTACCATGTGACGGTGATGCACTTATAAACCCCTTCAATTAATCTGTGATGCATTTAGAAACACTTTCAATTAATCTGTGATCGTTGGACTCTAAAATTGTAACTTTCTTTTTCCGGTTTGACCCAAAGAGGCTTAAACTAATGATTGAATACAACAAGGGCCCAAGGCCTGCATGCATATCAAGCACTGTTCTAAAAAATTTCGCATAGATGCTACACAGTTGGCCACAGCTTTGGTTAATGCTTAAGCATTTGAAAATCAAGAAGGGGTGCCTAGACTTCTTTAGGTGTCCACCTAGCCCATCTAGGTGCCTGCTTGGGCATCCGCGTAAGTCGTGACTCTCATTTAGACAGAAAATTGATAACTCATTTTACATTTTATTTTTGTTTAGTAAATTATAAAAAACTTGTTGAATACTTGGATGAATACTCATTATATGCTTGTTCTTCATATTTTCAATAGGTCATAATACTTAATTTGTACATCATTTTACGATACAATTATGGATCTCAATACAATTATTATGTATTTCAATACAATTATATATTTTTAAAGTATAAATAGGCACACATTTATATGATGTATAATAAATTTACTTAAATCTGACTAAATCTCATCTAGCTGCCAAAGGTCTAGCCCACCACCCGACTAGCGCCTAGCACTTAGTGTCTCTAGAACCTTGGTATCAAGACAACACTCTGCCTTTACACAAGTTTATCTAGTAGAAAAAGAGTATAGAGTTTAATATACTGTGGTTCACAAATTCACGTATCAATCAAGTTTTCTGACCATTTGTTTACAAATTCACATGACAGTCAAATATAATATCACAGACAATATACAACTAGTTTCACCTATGTATTTAGTATGAGCAAATATCCAGCACATGGACACAATAAATAAATTGTAAGTTAAATTTAGGGGTGTGCTATCCACACACCCTATTCATTCGATCCAACGGTCGAAAATTTAAAAGATGTGTGAGAAGTAAAATGAGTTGTGTGGATATCACACCCCTAAATCCTTCATTCTAGTAAAGAGAGCCTCAAGCACAATTGAAGGGGACCATGTGCCCCACACCACCCCCCTCTTCCCAAGGTCTTCAATACAATTGGTCCTATGTCATATACAGGCAGAATAATATTTAATTTCCACTATATATATAGTAGGGAAAAAGATAAAGACTATTTCAATATTCTATAGATTTTAAATTTCTAATAGAAAATATAAATAGCGTTTACTATTTTCATAAAATACACGATTATTGTTGAACTAAAATTTCTTGTTAGTTGAACATTGAAATTATGATATAGAGGAAAAGCTTACTAATGAAGTGAATTATAACTTTATTTTTATTGGCTTCTACCCGTTATATTATTCTTGCACTCCATATATACGTCCTTTGTGACAATATATATTATTCTTACACTCCATCCATATACATGATATGTGACAATATATATAATTGTGTGTGATAAATGTTAAGGAGACTTTCAAAATGAGAGTTTTTATTGAGTACTCTCTGTCAGCTCATGTTTTCGGCTAATGTTTTATAATATTAGCATAGAAATTAATATTAAACTATAAGGTGATATAGAATTCATGAAAAGTCTCAATTTTAAGAATTTCTATTGTTGTATTGGATAACGTATAATTGGGTGGCACTGAAAACTGAAACGGACTGGTTTTTAAGGGAAAGCATCTTTTCTTTAGATATTCAAGGATAACAAACAATATATATTCATGATATCAGACAACTGTACAAGTGAAAAATAAAGACAAACGTGTCTCCGAGGACAAAGAGAGAAATATAAAAGGATTCATATTCTACTCCTCAGTCTCACACAATCTTCTGACTTCTAACTGGTGGTTGCGAGTTTTTGGGACTTGGAACTTCTCTCTCTCTTTGAAGGGTAGCTAGATTGATGGAGTACTCATTGACCCTCCGGTTTTCTTCTCAGAAAACCGTACCAACCAGCAGGATATAAACCCTCAGAAGTTGTTGATAGCCAACAATCTGTATCTCCACCTAATATAACTTCTCTCTTTATCTCTCACTCTCTCTCTCACTCTCTCTCTCTCTCTCTCTCTCTCTCTCCCGTACGTACGTCATGGCTCGAAAGAACGACGGGTCAACAAAAAGGGTTATGAACAAAGGAGCATGGAGAGCGGAGGAAGATAGAAAACTTGCAGAATATATTGAAATTCATGGTGCAAAGAGGTGGAAGACAGTGGCTTCAATAGCAGGTTAGTTAATTAACTAATCCACGTTAATTTTGAGCCCAAACAATAGGGTTAATCTCTTGTTGTTACTTCTCCTACAGGTTTGAATCGTTGCGGGAAGAGTTGCAGGTTGAGATGGTTGAACTATTTGAGACCCAATATTAAGAGAGGCAACATTTCCGATGATGAAGAGGACTTGATAATTAGGCTTCATAAACTACTAGGAAACAGGTAATTAATTTAATTTAGTCAACATTTTCTTGTCTGAATGTCAATCTAGACCGCACATTTGAATGAATAATTAGACAACGGTCTCGTGTATATTGACAATTTAATAGCATAACATGTCAGACGAAAAAGTTTTTGACCATCAGAAGTTGGTATTGTATAGGTGGTCCTTGATTGCCGGGAGACTTCCAGGCCGAACAGACAATGAAATAAAGAATTACTGGAATTCTCATTTGAGCAAAAAAATGAGTCAGAAGGAGAAAAAACCGCAGGCTTCAACAGCCCAAGACACGACCACGAAGACTGCTACTGCTACTAAACCTTCCCATAAAGCATCAGACGATTGCGCCGATACGAACTTTGATGTGAATGAGTTCTTTGACTTCTCTGCCGAAGGTTCTTATGGGTTGGAGTGGGTGAACAAGTTTCTTGAGCTTGATGAAAACACCACGGCTTACCAAAAAAAGGTCAGTAGCATTGTGTAATTAAAGTATTACAAAAAGAATTTGTTATTGACGGTCTATGAATCTAATTATGTATTCTGAACTTTTTCGATTTAGTATGTAAATAATTTATCAGGAGTACCGTACACGATTAGATTTAATTAAATTTATAGAGATTCAATAATAGTTTCTTAAAATTAAGATCCATAATTCTAAACTAAAGTACTTGTGTTGACTAGATAGTTTTCTCATTGAGAAATGAAAGGCTTAAAAAAATAATGGTGTTTGTGTGGTTCGAGGTGCCTCAGATTTGATTCAAGATATTTTAGTAGATGAGGGTCTGTAATTTTCCTTTCTATTGTTCATCTAAGGATAGGTTCCATTGTTGTGCGGGACACTCTTTTTTTCCTTCGACCGGATTGAAATCCCCGACAAGTTTTTTATCGAGGCCTAATACGCACACTATTCTCAGGTTGTACGTATTCTAAGTTACTTAATGAATATCGTACATTTTCTTTAAAAATAATAATAATAATGGTGAATGAAAGGCAGTGTGATCCTGTGCAATTTAAATGAAAAATTGCTCAGTCTTGAATATACTTTTGTGGCCATGCATTTGTTTTATTGGTGTTAATCAAAATTATAATCTTTTAATTGCTAATTAAAACCAAACGTTTATTGTATTTGAGTAATCTAGGTTTTGTGGCCAATGCAAACAAACCAGAAGTATTCTAGAAGTGTTGTGTTGCTAATCATTCATGTTTGTGTCGGCTAGAATGATAGAATCGTTCCTATTTTAAATACCACTTGAAAAATGGAGCATAACAAATGGCCTATTTGGTGCTTACGGCAACGACTAGGCCCACAAGTTGAAAGTTTGGCACTATTTTTTAAAATACTAATGCAATGTTTGGGTGAGAAATTTTCTATTTGTAAAAAATTGAGACCGAACTTGTAAAGAATGGACCACAAAATATAATAGAGGGGATGAGAAATGATTTTTAGAAGCATTATACAAAGGTTGATAGTCATGTGAGATGTGTTTGCAATAATTCCGGTCCTTCTTTTGGAATGAGCCCTTTACAAATGCATTTGCAATAATCATGAAGAGAACTTAATGGTATTCTAAAAATCTAATTGTGCACTTTTTATAAGAGTATTTTTTTTCTTCTAAATATAAAAAAGTTTGGAGTGTACAGTTAGATGCTTAGAATGCCAATAAATTCTCATCGCGAAGGACATTTCTAATCTTCCTAGTTGTATAAATTTTTGTACTTCATCCCTTATCAATTTAAGCCAAACCTCTTGAAATTTAGAAATCGCTCCCTCCAAACACAACCTAAAACCACTTTCAAAAATCAAAGTTCTTTTTTTACAAAGTTTGACAAAATTAATTAAATTTACTTCTAAATTATAAACGAGTTTTTAGTTTTAGGTCTACAAGTGTCCTTTTTAACAATGCATTTCTGGAGTTTAAGTTCTACTTGAAGACGCGTTTCTGAATGTAAAATATTCTTCTTACCATTTGTTTATGAAAATTCAAAACGACTTAATCTTAAACATTGTTACTGTGTCGACGTCCTAAACTCCAGAAATGCATTGTTAGGGATTTAGATTGTTTAGGCGTCAATTTAGTGTTGACCTGCTACATTTTCATTTAACAATAATATAAATCGTAAATACTAAACTCTAGATCTCAAACACTTCTTAAACATAAAAACGAAGTGGTTTTGGATTTAACACACAAAATTAGCACAAAAAAAAAACAACAAAAGAAGTTGATCATAAAATTGATTAACAATATGGAGAATAACGCAACTCCTTATAAGGACACAAAGTTTGGTAAGCTTCGATGTGGGACATTTCTTCGTCTCTTCACATGCCCCCTTACATGCGAAAAATTTGCAAGTTCAACACGTGACACAAACTGGATGTTAGCATTTTTCAACATCCTCACACGTCTCCTCAGGTGCGACATTTTTTTCAAACCTACTACATGTATACAACACAAGCTGCATGACATGAAGCTCATATGGCCATTGGACTTCACATGTTGCTCTGATACCTTAAAAAAAGTTGAAATTCCACCAAAAAAACCAATTAAGGAGTATGCAACTGTTTATAAAGGCATAAAATTTGATAAGCTTTTGACATGTAACATTTCTTCTCATCCTCGCATATACTGTTAAGAGGACAATTAAATCAAAATATGAATCTTT
>JAOTRO020000020.1:422695-437050 GCA_028566515.2 Pyracantha coccinea | reverse complement strand
GTGTTTATTATGGCTTTGCAGCCTGGTGATCCAGATTGGGATGATTATGGGGATGATTTGTATGAAATTCCTGAAGTCCTGGCTGTGCAGACAAGCTATCAGGCTCCGGATGCTCAGCCAACTGATAAAGCTGATGAAGATAGCAAGATTAAGGCTTTGATCGACACTTCAGCCTTGGAATGGCAACAGTATGATGCTTTCAATTTTTTTAGTGCACTGCGATATGATAATGATAGGTTTCTGGTCACTAATGTTGGATGATCTGTGTGTTTTTGCAGCCAAGGTCCTGACGGCTTTGGTCCTGGTAGAGGTTTTGGTAGGGGTGGAAGAATGATGAATGGACGTGGTATTGGTGAGTCTCTTTAGATTACATTATTTTTGTTTTACGCTACATATCAATGCTCATTGAATCTGTATCTCTTTCTCTATCAATTTTACGTACTGAAACTGATATCTATTTTCTTTAATTGAGGTCGCGGAGGAGGGGGTTTTGAGAGGAAAACACCTCCACAGGGATATATTTGTCATAGGTGTAAGGTGCCTGGTATGTTCATTTTCCTTCTCCTTTTTGGAAGATGAGGGATGTTTTGTGATAAGTGCTTAGATGAGGAATGTTCTAATATTTGACATTTGTATGTGTGTCCAGGGCATTATATTCAGCACTGCCCTACGAATGGTGATCCAAATTTCGACATTAAAAGAGTTAAGCCACCCACTGGAATTCCTAAGTCCATGCTGATGGCAAACCCAGATGGCTCATATAAATTGCCAAGTGGTGATAAAGCTGTATTGAGGCCTAATGAGTAAGCTGATTTGATTTTGTATATTTTATAGGCTTAGTTTCCAGTTTTTTCATAAAAGAAACTTACTTTTATATTTGATATGGAAACAGGGCTGCTTTTGAGAAAGAGATTGAAGGTTTACCATCTACACGTTCTGTTGGTGATCTACCGCCTGAGCTACACTGCCCGTTGTGCAAAGAAGTGATGAAAGATGCTGTGCTAACGAGCAAGTGTTGCTTTAAAAGCTTTTGTGATAAGTGTAAGTTATGATGTAAATTTAGTTGTCTCAATTTTGCAACATCTAAGGGAAGAAATTCAACTTTTCTCTCTTGTGATATTTTTATTTTACCCTTTTCTGGGTCATATGACGAGCCCTTTCGACATCTTATTACTTAACTGTGTATCCTGAACTCTCGTACCCGTATTTTCTATCATCTCAACTTTCTTTGTGCTTACACTGGATCATATGTTAATCAGGTATCCGGAACTACATTATGTCCAGGTCAGTGTGTGTCTGTGGGGCTACAAATACACTGGCAGACGATCTACTGCCAAATAAGACACTCAGAGATACAATCAATCGCATCTTGGAATCTGGTGGTAACAGTAGTGCTGACAATGCTGGGAGTACATTCCATGTTCAAGGTTTGTTTTTCAGTGACGTGCCTTCTATTTCTGTTTAGACTTGAACATTGTTGTTATTACATCATGATTTGTAATATTTAGATATGGAGTCTGCTCGCTGTCCACAACCCAAGATTCCTTCCCCCACTGTATCTGCTGCATCAAAAGGAGAAGAAAAACAGTTACCTTTGAATGAAGAACCTCCAAAGATCCAGGAAACTGAAGATGAGGTAAAGCCTGTTCTTCCCCAGCAGCAGATTTTAGACAGAGTGAGAACTACAAAAGTAGTTGATGCATCTGAAGCCACACATGAGTCAATGAGTGTGAAGGAACCGGCATCACAAGGGAGTGCTCCACTGGTTGATGAAGAAGTACAACAAAGGATGGCTTCTGGGGAGGCAGGTAATATATTGGTCTGGGTATTATTGTTTTTTTATTCTGTTGGCCTACTATTCTATTTTAGAACTTTTTTCATGGAGCGTATCAAGTTCTGTGATATCTTTTGTTTTATTTGACATGTATTAGTAGGATAGATGTGTTGAGTTAAATTATTTTTTCCTTGAAAATTGAAAAGAAATTTGTAGTGATCTCTTATTGGGTTTTGATTGTATATTCGCTACAGGAAAGAAAAGAAAAAAGAAGAAAATTCGAGTGCCTGCGAATGGTATGCCTTTTCTCTTATTTTGTTTTAGTAAACATAGATGTCTCTGTTCAAGTTTTCTGCAGTAAATTATAAATTTGAATTATATACGCTAATCCTTGTGCTTTAATACGTATATAACATGATTACATCCTATGCAGACATGCAATGGAGAAACCCTCAAGATCTTGCAGCTGAAAACTATATGATGCCTATGGGCCCTGCTGCTTATAACCCATACTGGAATGGCATGCAACCTAGCATGGGCATGGAAGGATATATGACACCATATGGTGGTCCGATGCCGTATATGGGTTATGGTCCGATGGACATGCCATTTGGGGGTCTTGGTCCACAGGACCCATTTGGTTCTCAAGGCTATATGATGCCCATGGTTCCGCCTCAGAGGTATGCATTCGACTCATGAATTTCTTTGTGAACGGGTGTGATGTTGGTGGGTTTGTGTTATGAATTCTGTTATTCAAATTAGGCATGCAAGTTAATGTTATTCTCCTTTGAACCATTACACGACCCTGTAGGTTTGTAGGTGGAACCATTGCCCTAAGTGTGTCATTATATGGTTTCAAGTTGCAATTTAGTAATTTTTTCCTTCCTTTTGATCCTAAAGCCTTATTTCGTTTTAAATTTTGAACTTCATACAGGGATCTTGCAGACTTTGGTATGGGTATGAATGGAATGAATGGAATGAATGGAATGAATGGCATGAATGGCATGCATGGGATGCATGGGATGAATGGCATACATGGAATGAATGGCATGCATGGACCCCCCATCATGAGCAGAGAAGAATTTGAGGCTCGGAAAGCAGATTTGAGAAGGAAGCGTGAAAATGAAAGACGGGGTCAAAGGTAAGATTGAAATCATTATTTCTTGTTGGATTTGTGATGCATATATTATAACTTACACGTATATTAGATAGATGGCCATACTATGTGAGTTGGTCCACCAAAGTGTTTCGCCTCCTTTGTAGTCATTGTAAATTTTGGACACTATATGTGAAGTCTTAATGGTTTGTGATATCAGTGACTTAATTGCGTTGTGAAATTCCTATTTGGCATGTTGGTTGTTGATAATAAGAGTCGATACACTGATGCAAGCTTAGTCACATGTAACACGTGTTGTTTCTCCCTGTACTAGAATAATCGTCTTACTTTTGATCCTAGGAGTTTTGTCTGAGAATCAAAAAAGTATAATGCTTATTTATTTTCCTTGTTGCAAGACATTTGATAGATAAATCCTTCAGAATTGGCGTTATGAGTTAGCTGTTTGCGCTTGTGTCTGGAATTTATCTTTTACATACATGGGCATTGTGTCACTATAGTCTAATAACGATATACTTCTTGAGACATCTTATGTCCCCTAAAGCCGCAACTATTTGTTTTAGACTATTTTAGCCTAGTGGAATATTAAATTATTTTCATTGTTCTTTTTTTACAGCAGGGAGTTGTCCAAAGATGGGGAGTATGGAAGGGAAGTGAGCAGTGGCGGCGGCAGCGATGTTCCTCCAATGAAACCAAAATCTGTACGTCTCTATTGTGCCAATTTCCCTATCTTGTTATCCTTGTTTGTATGCTGCAGCAGCTGCTTATGGTTTTTATCTGCATTTTTGCAAGCCGACACCAAGTTGGCAATAGAAAGCCAACTTGGGCAGATAACACCTAGAGAGATTGTACTGTTGCTGCAGCAGCTAGGATCAAACAGTCTAGGATATTTTATTAGTCCCGTTCTCCTATCACTTTATTATTCTTGTTTGGTTTTTAGTTTTAAATTTTACGTCATTATATCAATTATTTTCTTCGCATTGGGGAGAAGATATTCTAGTTTGGCCTTTGTCGCGGTGACTTAAACTGATGGATAAATGGTTAAACTAGGCAGGACTTGAGGTCGATTTTGGGCTATGTTACGGTCAGGGTGAATCCCATTACTACTACCCAACTTATTATTCGCATCACTCATAATCTCTGAGAGTACAAAATTGTTTCGGGAAATTGTTGGTTGAAAATTCTTGGAAAATAAGTAATGGGATCCCGGACTGGCTCGCTGGAGACTCCAAAAACACCTCTTTCTCCTCCACCGAAACTTGTTATTTTAAATGCCCCCTTCTTTTTTGGTTCGATGAAAATATTTCTACTACTTTTACTCTTTGAAGACTGAAAAGACAGAAAGAAAAGAAGAAAAAAATCAAATCAAATCATCCTAATTTTAATCGTGTAATGGAATTTGATGGACCTGAAATATTAAAAGAAAAATGTTTGCGAGCGCACTGGAACCTGATTTTAAAAAATAAAAGGAAAAAATAGTAAATGGGCACGATTTGAGTAACAGTGAAACGTCAATAATTTTGTCATGGTAATTTTTATTTGCTGTTGGTGCAGAAGTCAATGGCCCGATCACCAAGCCCAGATTATACTAATCATCACCGCAGTCACAGACGCGAGAGGCCGTCTCCAGAACGAAGACCCTCACGTGACCCACGTGACCTGGAGCCACAGCCGCCTCCGCGTCCTCCAAAGGGAAACTCCGAGCGCGACCGCGACCGAGATCGAGAACGCGAGAGGGACCACGACCCCGAGGATGGTCATCCCCGCCATAAACGGCACCGTTCTGAGTCGTCGTTGGGAAAGCCTTCCGGTCTAACGACACCATCGGCGAAATCTACCTCCTCTACAGCGTCAGCTGCGGCAGAAGCGGCGGCGGAGCGGAAGCACAAGGCAAGCGTCTTCTCTCGCATAAGCTTTCCCGAGGGAGAAGTGAGCAAGAAGCGGAAGGCCTCTTCTTCCTCCATTGCTTCTGCCGCCGCTCCTTCTCCGGCGGAGGAGGATAACAGGTCGGCGCATCACCATCACAAGGAGTCGTCGTCGTCCTTGGCGAATGGGTTCTACGAGACGTACAAGTCGTCCTCTACGGCGGCCAAGGCTGCGAGCAGCGGAACTGGAAGCAGAAAGACTACGGTCAGAGCTGCTTCCATGGAGTATGAGTCGAGCGACGACGATCGGCACTTCAAGAGGAAGCCGTCGAGGTACGAGGAGTCGCCGCCGCAGGCAGCGGAGCAGGAAGAGCCCTCCAGGCACTCGAGAGGAGGCAAGGATCGGGAACGCAGGCGGAGATAGATAGGTTTCAGGGATGCCCAAATTGGCTTTCTCAGAACGACGTCGTTCCTCCACCTCACTTTATGTTTTGGGCTGGGCCGTTTGAGGTGGCTGGGTGTAGTACTGTATATGTAAAGAAGCCCAGTCGGGAGTTGTTGCGGGGGCCGATGAATGTTTTTGGTTTTTTTTGTTAATGCTTGAAATTTCGTATCGCATGTTTATTGCTTTATCTTAAAACCCTAAAATTACAAATATGAATAAGAATTTCTCTTTCAAGTTCATGATTCCTATTGAGTATTGATATTTTATTTTCTTTTGCCCCTTCTGCACTTTTTTATTTTATTTAGCGAGAATGTATTAATTTTTGCCCAATTTTTAATGGAGGTGTTTGTTTAACATTCAAGGATATAGAAATCTGATAATTAGCTTGATCGAACCGTGTCTAGCCCTACCCAAACTTCAAGTAACTATAAATGATATTGATTCAAACCATAATGAGATGAAATCTTAAAAATCAAAATCTCATAGACACATTCAATGAGCTCACTTCAGCTTTTTATTTATTCAATTGTGAGCCTACAAACCTCATTTGTTTATAACTAGTAACACCAAGTCACGGAATAACATTTGAGGAATAATTTCGGTGGTTCCTATAACATTATTGTTTTAAAGAAATAAGAATTGAAATGAATACAACAAATAACCAAAGTAAGATCATCGAGCAATAAAACGCTTGGATCAAACATTCATTTGAGAGAAATCCTTCTACTCACCCTTTTGTTTTAGCTACAGAATTGAATAATGAAAAGGAGAGTATGAAAATCATGACCCTTTTCTAATTACAATAACAATACGCACAAGTCAACGCACATAACTAAGATAAGGAAGATACGACTTTAACGCTCCATATACACACTGCCACGAAACGTTCTTTATCATGGAGTTGAATTCATGCTTAATCTTAATGATGTGAGCTATTTAGTTGTTTGTGCGATCTTTGTTCACTTTAGTTTTGCATTTTTGGACGCGTTTTGAATTCGTTACCCTTTTGTGCTCGGTGCTTTGGATATCTTGTTGATGTCTTAGTTGTGTTGCTTAAGTTTATGTTATGGAATTGCTATTTTTATTAACAACAAAAAGCAATGGGAATTAGGGCCGGTTTGGATAGATCATAGAGGAATGCCCTTGACTAGGGCATTTCATTGGCTCGGCCACATTAAACTAAAATCCCGTTAAAAGCCGAGAAACGTGATGTCGTTTAGAAATCTACGACACGTCGTATTCCTGGAGACATTTTAGGGTTTCTAAGAAACAATGGACGGCCCAGATTCGAAATCCCTGATCCTTTTGAGCACTATATATTGTCCAACTTTCACCACAAACCCTCACTCTGTGCTTGGAAAACCCTAGCCCCGACTGCCCAACCCTGTGCGTCGCAGCTCATTTCTGATCCGGCCATGGGTACTCCTCTCCCTCTCTCTCTCTCTCTCTGGATTCATGATTGATTAACCGTATAAAGTTATTGTTGACTGGGTTTGGTTTTTGTTTGATGCTTAGCTGACAAGTTCATCCCTCTCTTGTTAAACTGCATTTTTTTCTAGGAAATAGATCACATTTCGGTGGTTTAATTGGTTTTTTCTTATTTGTTTGAGTTTGATTTTGTACATGATTAATGTTGGGTTTCATGAATTCTGTAAAGAAATTCTATGAAATGCACTGCATTTCAAAGGTTTAAAACCGCTTCTCTGATTGGTTTAATTTTGATTACATGATGATATTGGGTTAAATGATTTCCATAAAATACAGTTGAATAACATGTTTTGTTTTGGGGACATTTTAGGGGCTTACAAGTACGTCTCCGAGATATGGAGGAAGAAGCAGTCTGATGTGATGAGGTTCCTCCAGAGGGTCCGCTGCTGGGAGTATCGCCAGCATCCTTCGATTGTCCGAGTCACAAGACCCACACGCCCCGATAAGGCGCGTCGTTTGGGTTACAAGGCCAAGCAGGTACTGATAATAACATGAACCATAAATTAATGATTATGATGGTATGTGATAGGATTACTGTCTTATCTGGAACAAGGATCCTCTCCGGATCCTCTTTGTGGGGGTCCGGGGATCAATCAATCATGTCTGTTTATCGTGTAATCAGAAATCATTTTAAATTTTAAATTTAAATAAATAGTACTTAACAAAAATTGACCGCACGATATACGATGAACGGACACGATTGATTGATACTCGGGATCCCCACAAAGCTCTTATCTTATGCATATATTTATGGGTCTTTTAGTTTCGGTTTACACTTTTGCTTAATGATTCATGTCAGTGCTTTGGTGAGCATGCATACTGTCTCTAATACATTGCTTTGCTTATGTTGTGCATCAGTTAATCTAATCCAGGGTATCCACTGGTTAAGCAGCACTTTGATGCCTAACCATTGTGCCTATAAATGCTTTTTTTTTTTAAAGGAAAACTAATGAAAAGGGTTTGAAAACTTTGAGTTTTAACGATAAGGACAAAATAAATGGTAAAGTGAATAGTATCAGGATTGACTTTTTAGTTTAAAAATGTGGTTTTTCGCTGAAGTGAACAGTATCGAGAGTTTTTTGTTAAAGTTCCTTTTTTTTTAATCATCAAATGCTTCCTGAGACTGGCTATACTAAATCAAATAATTGATCTTCTTCCGAGCGAGTCCTATGTATAGTTCTTGCTTTTGCCCCAATTTGATAGTGAACTATTTTAGTTGGTGTCCTGGATTTTTTTTTCTTGTGTCTTTTAATTTATAAACATCTAATTTGTTATCTGTTTGAATGCTCCTGTCGTTTGCTGGTCCCCAGTCATGTTTGAAGTAATTTGGTGATTTAGCTGATTGTTCTAGTAAAATTTGTTTCAGGGTTACGTTGTTTACCGTGTCCGTGTGAGGCGTGGTGGGCGCAAGAGGCCTGTTTCCAAGGGTATTGTATATGGAAAGCCCACAAACCAGGGTGTGACACAACTCAAGTTCCAGCGTAGCAAGAGGTCTGTCGCTGAGGAGCGTGCCGGGCGCAAGTTGGGAGGCCTCAGGGTTCTCAACTCATACTGGCTCAATGAGGTTTGCGACTCACTTTCAACTTTTGAGTTAGTTGGATTTGGGCTTGGTGTTAGTTTGATTTTTCGAAGTCTTGCTTACAATTTTTTGTGTGCAATATTTGGATGCAGGATTCGACCTACAAGTACTTTGAGGTCATCATGGTTGATGTTGCTCACAATGCCATCAGGAACGACCCAAGAATCAACTGGCTTTGCAACCCTGTTCACAAGCATAGAGAGCTTCGTGGTCTTACTTCTGCTGGAAAGAAATACAGGGGTCTGCGTGGAAAGGGTCATCTGTACCACAAGAACCGACCTTCTCGCAGGGCAACATGGAAGAGAAATACCACCCTTTCACTCCGTCGTTACCGTTGATTTCAGTCATGTTACCTTATGTTTTGGCGTTTTTTCTGCGTACTTTCAGGAAGACAGTATCTGTTATGGTTTTCAAATTTTGGCAGTTGAAAACTTCAATCGTGTTTAATTTGAATGATTTGCGGTCTTATTTGAAAGTCTGGTGGGACGTATTACCCTTATTTTACTCTCTGATTCTTTTGATATGTTGACGGTAGTCATTGTTTTGGTAATGTTCTCACATCTTGTGATATCTATCATGCTTGATTCAGTGAAAGCTGGGTCAAACGAGCCTGGATTTCTATTGAATATTGGATGAGTACGAGTCCAGTTAAGATAGAGCACCCATCGTGTCGATAGTTTAACGTTCCAATCAGGACTGGCATTAGAGTTCTGGTTCAGAATCTTTTTCTTGTTATTGCAACAGATTAAGATTCATGAGCGCAACTTAAATGAATTGGGTTCACCACTATCATGGCGTCCTGATCAAATAACACAATGATGTCCTAAGTTTTTCATCATAGGTGTTTAGAGGATCATGAGGACAGTAGTGTCGGTGAACCCGTTCCATGCAAATAAATTCAGAGGTATGATGCCTTGTATTCTAGATTTATCAACTTAACCAGCAATTAGTGTCAGAATCTTGATCGGTTCAAACTAGCCAAATTTAGAAACACCCTGAGATTTGCACAACCAAAAAAACCCAAATCTAGACCAAAAGAAAAGAACCCTGTTTCCCTCCAAATTCGACCGTGACAGAGACGTTTGTCCCAGAGTTAACCTGTGATCGCAAGCTTGGTTGCACAAGATTTCTAGCTTAGCTTGCATTGTGCATTCGAAGCACGGCCTTGATCCGAGTTGATCGCTCTTGTTCGGATGGTTACAGGGCGGTTGCAAGATAGTACGATCACCGGGAAGCTTGACCTCTATGTGTATGTGGTAGTTATGGTCCTTATGGATGTGCTGAGTTTGGTTATTTGTTTTATTTTCAACAAGCAATTATAGGGAGGGAGGAGGAAGAAAGGATTTCCCAATGAAAACTGGACCCCTACATCGTCTACTAGAAACTTGCAGGCAAACCTCTTTGTAAACATTTGCAACACGAATGTCTTTACATCTCTTCTAATACCAAGCGATCGATAATCTACCTCAAACTAAATCTAAACTGCAAGGAGATTTAAACTCTAGTGCATAGAAAAAGTATACCAACTCTAGCGTCCCGTCAGCGATGACGCCTACCTCACGTTTACAAACAATTTAAGAACCTAAGAGCCTGAGATTGAACAAACCACTGATACTTTGATACTTCGGAACATGTTTTTATGAGTAATGCTTGAAACTAACAGCCTTTCTTGTTTGGCGGCCATTCGTCAACCATTTTATTTTTGAAAACCGAAACTGATAACTGACAATGAAATGGTTATTAAACCGCTCAGTAACTAAATTCTTAATACAGCAGCCAAGCCAGCATTAAGCTTAATCACCACACAAAATCACAAAAACAAAGCCCAAATTACAAATAAAAACCCTAAACCAAAGTCAAACACAGAATCTAAGAAGTCAAAGTAGGAATCATCCCAGCCTCCCTAGCATAAGCAAAGATCCCACCGGCTCTAATAACAGGGCCCGCGTCCCCAATCGGCTTCAACGTGTACTCCTTCCCCGTCGTGTGATTGATCAGACGGCTCTCGCTCAACTCAATGCTCACCACATCCCCCGTCTTGCACTCCTCGCAAACCCTACCCTCCGATTCCAGCGGGTACACCTCCCCCGTCGCCACCGAGTTCCTGAAAAATATCCGAGCGTACGACTCCGCTACCACCGCCGCCACTCCCGCCGCTCCCAGCGCCACCGGCGCGTGCTCCCGCGACGACCCGCACCCGAAGTTGGCGCCCCCGATTACGATCGAATACTTGGACTTGTTCTCTCCCGGGTCCACGAAGCGCGAGGAGTATGAGGCGGGGAGGCCGCAGAGCGCGTAGGACCCGAGCTTCTCGTACTCGGAGGGGTTGGAGGGGACCAAGGTTAGGTACTCGGCGGGGATGATCTGGTCTGTGTCGATGTTGTCGCCGACGACGTAGCAGAGGCCGTGGAATGTGGTGGGTGGGGTCGTGGAGGCGGCTGCGCGTGTGGAGAAGGTGGCGCGTGAGATTGGGGTTTGGGTTTGTGGAGCGTGGGTTAGGGGTTTGATGGGAGTGGGGGATAGAGTAGGGAATTTGAGAAAGTTGGGGGTAGAGAGAGAGGATCTGTGGGAGGAGGTGGTGGTGGTGAAGCTAGGGTTTGGAGAGAGGGAGAGAGAGGCGGCGCCGGCCATTGTGGGGTTGGAAGTTTGCTCAAAACAGAGGAAGAAGACAAGGAAATGAAGTGGTTTATGTGTGTTTCAACTTTGGAGTAGGGATTGGAAAATTTAAGTAGCGAAGGGTGGGTGAACGACACTAAAGATATTGTCGTCTTATGTGGGAAGAGGCAAATTTGGAGTTGAACTCCTCACGTTCTTTTTTTTTGTTTGAGTACATCGATATCTTTATATTAGGAAGACAGAGAGTTCGGTTAAGTCACAAAATTAGCAACCTAATTTGGTATCGAATTCATCATTCACAAGATTCGAACCTAAGACCTCTCACTTCCAAGTGAAAAGAAATATTACCAGATTGAAGTACTGAGTAGCTGAGCTGCTCACTCTTTTTGTACTCACATTCCAGCCTTCATGTCTTCTTGTGTATTTCACAAGGCCAAAGAAAAAAAAGTTGGAATTTGATCTTTAACTAGGATTTTTTAATGATAGAAATAGTTGACGATCTGGATTGATGAATTTTATAAGAGGGCTTAAATTTAGCAGACTAAAAGTCGTATCATTTAACGATGGAGTGTTCAAAAACCTACTTTTTATTCATTGAGAAGTGATTACTGTGCACTTATTTTACTATTGATTTCTAACTTATGAATTAGGAAAATCAAGAAATAAAAATAAATAAAATTGTGCAAAAGGTATTTTCTATTTGTTTTCGAACACCTTTTTTCTACTCTTGTCACGCATATTTAGATTATTCAATCCAAATATCATGGGTGTAATGGGAGAAAACAAGTTAGGAAGGATCTGAAAGGCCTGAATTGTAGATCAATTTGTGAATACATTTGGTAGTCTAACCCGTACTCCAAAATTGCGTGTATGTACACAAATCAATATCTGAGTCATCGAGAACACTTTCTTTGTGGGATATTAGTTGAACCGCAGCTGACAAGTAGGGTGAAAAAAAACCTCCAAAGTAACTTACGAGCGTATAACAGAAAGGAGGAAGAATGTAACCTCAGCACTCGGCAGGTTCATGGATTTATGAATACAACTTCTTTCGGCACGGTATATTTACAATACTGTGGGTTTCTGCGGTCTACAGCATTCCATGAATGTAGCTCTCTTTCAAATTATGTAGTGCTTCTCTGATCGAATCCTCATCCTGGCTCGAGTACTTCAAACATATCAGCCGCTGCGCAACATGGTAAGCCATCTGGACTGGATGGTATTGCAGGCAGTTTACTTCCATCCTCTTCACTTCCTATACATTGAAATTTCAAATTTGCTGAGTCAACGGTTCACGAGAAACGGACTTCCATACAGAAAACTAAAGTTACTCTTTCAACTAATTCAGATCCAGTGAAAAACAAGGCAAAATCGAGGCAGGATGGCGTTTAAAACCCATGTCAATGCCTACTACTTGTCAGCCAAATTTAAGTTGGGATTAACTTCAAGGTCTTTGTACTCAGAAAGAGATTACCTTCTCTGTGATCCTGGATGTGATGTTTCTGGCTGTTTCCATCACGGAGCTTGGTAATCCTGCCACTTCTGCTAATAGAAGGCCATAGTGTGGAACATGTCTCGGCCCATCCTTCAGTTGAAACTAGGGGAAAAGACAACTCTTTCAGCTCTTTCAGCAAAATAAACTCGCGTAAAATGAATCGAATGAAAGAATAACGGAAAAACCACCTTGAACTCTAAACGATTATTTTTAATATCAACGTCAAAGTGAAGTATCTTCACATTTGGGTAGATGGTTACTAGTTCAGATAGGTTCTCCATATGAGTAGCAAATATTGTGTACCTGAGAAAGATTGAGAAGATGGTAAGTTATCTACTGCAAGTAAAATTTGGTCAATAGGCTTTGCTCACCTTGAAAAATGTCAACAAAGCAATCATAATCAATAAATAGTGACAGCAGAACCAAAACAACTAGATAGAACTAAAGAATAATATTTTTGTGTCTAACTTTTTACGGGTTAAGTAATGGCGAAACTCCAACATATAAGTTTTTCTTTTCTTCAATCTTTTATATGATGATATAAAGATCCCGGTTAAATGCCTGCCACAGGAAGCACAGGCACTTAAAATTCCAGAATTTTGCAAGACAATTCAACAAATTTTACATCACGCCTCTGAAGTATTGAAAAATATGTAGTATGCCTATTTGTCTAGACTAGTCATATATTATGTTGATAATTTGAGTTGCTTCTTTTCTGCAGTATCTTACGATTGACAAGTTCAAAACTATGCGAGCAGATTTTTAAGTGATTGCATGATTGGAAGCATTACGCTTCAATTCACATGATATGAAAACTCTGTATATCAATGGTTAAAAGGACACATTCTAACGTTTCTATGTGCAAAACTCATAAGCTTTCATGTTACTAACCAACTGGAATCTTAGTAAATGGTAATTGAAAAAGAGGTTACGCTTTCAGTGATAATAAATGTTCGCAGCAGCTCCAAGCAATCGCAAATCCATCAGAGGAAGATGTGGCCCTCCCAAGTTCATCCATGATAACCAAACTCCTGCATCCGACCGCATTTACTGATATTATTTACATATTCAAAAGGCTAAATAATTTTTGTAGTGTACTAACTACCTCTGGGACACATTTTGCATGATAAAAGCTGTTTCTTTCATTTCTGTCATGAACTGTTACAGGTAACAAGAAGATACGTTTCTAAATATTCCATATTTAATAGAGATAAGCTGCATCATTAAATAATATCACGGCTTCATATTTCTGATACTGAAGTTGGAAAATTTACCGTACTAGAGTTGGATTCAAGATTATCTACTGCACCCATCCTTGTAAATATACGATCAACAACCCTTAGAGTTGCAAAGCGAGCGGGTACAAAGCAACCCATCTGAGCAAGAATAACTATAAGACACACTTGTTGAAGATAAGTGCTCTTTCCACTCCTGACAGAAATATTCTACAGTTAAACTCGAGCAAATAGTAACCTAATTGATCACATTTTCTTAAACAAATTTTCATAAATGTATTTGTACACTCATTCATCTACATTTCAGTCCAAACCTGTAAGGCTTATTTCACATGCATATTCTCACTCTTTGCTGGTAAAAACATGGTTTTCTTCTTCACTATTTATTTAACCTGTTCTCTAAACTAATAACTGGATGAAGCCGGCAATTTTTTCCCTCCAATTGTACTCTAATTTGCCTTTGTAATAATTAGACGAATAAGTTTATGGTCAAAAATAGAGACAACACATAATATTGAATGTAATGCTAGAACATAATTTCTTACATGTTTGGGCCCATGATGAGCACCATGTTTGATGCCTCTGATAAAAAGATATTGTTGGGCTGCAAGGAAAAAAGACAGATGAAAAAATAGCTCTAGTGGACAGAATTTCAAGCATATCGATGAGGAGAAAGTATAACAAAAGGTTTAGATGTCTAATCTGGTACAAGTAATCGAATTATAGAAAATAAAGAGTTACGTA
>JAOTRO020000020.1:376849-393823 GCA_028566515.2 Pyracantha coccinea | reverse complement strand
GGCGGAAACATTCTCGGCGCCAGCGTCTTCGTGCCCGAAAACAAGCACGTTTTTTATTCCAGAAGGTACCCTTTTGCCATTTCTGCTTGATTCATTTGCCAAATTCCTCAGATTTCATTTGCAAAGTCAAATTTATTTTTTATTTTTATAAAAAGTATGAATTTTAATGGTTGGTTTTGTTTGGATGGATTGATAACAAATGTCAAAGCTTGGAGTGAATTTTGTATGATTGTTATTGGAACTGTGTGATATTTTTATGATGCGAAATCTAGTAATTCAATCAATGGGGTTTGCTAGTTAAAAGGAAATAAAGATTAAAGTACTCCAAGGTCAGTTTGTTTTACAGGAATCAGTTTAGAGCAATGGAGCCTGTTGGTTTGACAGGTTGCTACTATTTGATGCAATATGTCAAATTGCACGTATTCTTTAGTTTAATAGAACCAGGTGCACAGATAAAAAATCTAACTCTCTGCAACTTGGCAGCGAATTTATTTTCGATCCTCTTAAATGGCCAAGAAAGGAAATGGATGAGGATTTCCATAAGCTGTCGTTAACATACTCTGCAATGAGATCTGTTGTCCGGGTTCCAAATCTCGACCCCAAATATAAGATTGGTGTCCTTGTCTCAAAGCAGGTGTTGCCATTTGTAAAATTTCTTATAGGTGTACACACTGATAGTCATACACCCACGCTGTTTTAGATTATGATGTTGTGTGTTATAAAACCGTCTTTATGCTGCTGCAGGATCATTGCCTGGTTGATTTATTACATCAGTGGCAGGAAGGCAGGCTTCCAGTAGATATAACTTGTGTAATAAGGTGAGCTTTTTGGAGGTTTTTCACTGTATTAGTTCATAATTTTGGTTCTCAGAACTTTGACTGTGGTTGTAGCACTGTTTTTCCTCAGCAATCATCATAGAGGTCCGAACACCCATGTGCATCGTTTTCTAGAAAGACACGGTATACCTTACCATTATCTAAATACAACCAAGGATGACAAAAGCGAAGGGGAGATACTGGAGTTGGTTCAAAACACTGATTTTTTAGTTCTTGCCAGGTACATGCAGGTAAATCAGGTTACGTTTTCACCATTCAATTATCATTTCGAACTTTATAAATTGTTGGCTATTGAAGTTTGTAGTGATGACTGGAGGAACATGCTTTCTCCTGTCCTTTCATTATAACAGTCAAAATAGTTAGACTGAAATCTATCAACACCTAAAGCGTCCGCTCTTGTAGCTTTTACCCAACGATTACTATATGTTATAAAGAATCAGTTAATTGGTTTGATATTCAGGAGTCAAAAACTCTTTAAATTAAGGAAGAAAACAAAAGAAAAGAGAAAGTGGACTATTTGTTGCAAAAGGGTTAAACGAGCAGTTAAGAACTTAAGAATTGTTTTTATTTACGCAGATACTATCCGGTGATTTTTTAAAGAGCTATGGAAAGGATATAATTAACATTCATCATGGCCTTTTGCCATCATTCAAAGGTGGAAAACCATCTAAACAGGTTCACACTTCTCATTATTCTCTGTGTTTGTTGCCCTTTAAAGTATATCTATACTTTCATCCTAACAGTCTATACATGTTTAATTTGCTAGATTATGTTCGCAGGCTTTTGATGCAGGGGTGAAGCTTATTGGTGCAACAACTCATTTTGTGACGCAAGAACTTGATTGTGGGCCTATTATTGAACAGATGGTAAATATGAAGTTCTTTACTGCTGATATGAAATTTACCCTTGTTTAGGCTTTGAAATCCTTGTGCTGTATTTTTGGTTTTGTGTCTCTGACAGTATAAGCTGATTTTTGGCGTTGATTGCTGATTATTCTCGTGTTTGTTGTTTTTTGATAGTATTACGCATTTACTTTGATCCATAGAAAGCTTTGGTCTTTTCTAGGCAAGTTGAGATGAAAATAGGACGAGATCAAACAGCTGAACCAAGTTACTTATAATGTAGATCATAGTGGAAATAATGACTTTGCTACCCACCCATGACATGGTTGGGTGGCATAGTCCTAGTTAAAGATAAATATATCTAAGTTCTAACTTATCACAAGTCATTATGCTTTCAAGTGGCCTACTGTCAGAATCTCACTACAATATGGGAACGATATGGTAAATGTTCGTCTCTCAATAATCAGTGTTTCGAATGTTCGACCGTATTTTGGATCAATAATTCCAGATAGAATTCGCTAGGGTAGTAGGGACTTCCCAAATTGAACTCACTGTGTTCAAGTACTGGAGGCAATTTGAATTGAAAGACTGAAACCAAATTATCTTGGATAAAACCATGCATACTTCTGGTTTGGTGTGACAACTGTGCTTCTATGCTGTGGGAAACGCTAGGTCCAGGGGCAGAACTAGAATAAGGGGGCCGCTCTAAATTTGTTTAAAACTTGGGGGGTTCGTTTGCTTATTTCAAAATTTGTACCACGTTATCAAATATTGTACCATATGTTTAGAATAAGAAATTAAAAACTGGTGAAGCCATGGCCAATACATAGGCCCATCACTGTCTAGGTCATGGGATGGATGGATACCATCTACTGTAAGGATTAGCAGTGTACCCAGTTACTGAAATTAGTCAAGACGCCCTTATTAGCTTCTTGAATATATTTCTTGGTTCAAGATGCATTTTATTAACTAGGGAAATTGTTTTTGGAGGAGAACCTGATAATCCTTGTCCCGGTTAGCACTTGTAGATAATACTGTTTGGATTCTGGAATAACTAACCTGAAACATGTCAGATGTTTCTCTGGGGTTTAAGGTATAACATTCATTTATGAGTGATGATCAAATGATCAGGCACAGAGGGCCTTGGGTTAGCTTTAGCGCTCTATTGAATCATCGTGGCTCGATCCATCAATTAATATTCCGTTCTGGTACCATGATTATAAATTTAATATGGAGGGGTAGTGGGTTACATTCTGTAATTGTTAGTGTGTAAATTTTGTTATTGAAGGTAGTACGAAAAGTATAAGCTTCTGAAAAATTTGTACAAAACTTGCTGACTTCTGTTATATGGTGACTCAACCAGCGGTTTGGTCATACACCAAATCATCTAGGTAGTTATTGCAAATTGTTCAGAAACAGACTTGCATTTAGGTTATATGTTGTAAATAATATGTGTGCGCAATGCCCCTTGGCGGGGCTTTGGCAATTAGATCTATTGACCAAGCATTGATATTCAATGAGAGTAATTGTTGCAATTCATAAAGCTATAATACATCTGATCCAATATGCAGGTTGCGAGAGTTTCACACAGAGATAACTTGCAGACTTTTGTGCAGAAATCGGAGAACCTCGAAAAACAATGCCTAACGATGGCTATCAAGTCATACTGTGAGCTGCGAGTATTACCTTACGAGGATAACAAGACTGTTGTATTTTGATGGAAAAAGAGATCATAGATCTGTCAAGAGGTGGTTGAACTCTGTTTGTACATTAAAATCATTTGTATGAAAAGTTGCAATACATGTTTGCCATTTTTCTGCAAGGCTTACAAATTTGTTGTGTACCAGCTTTCGAACGTTAGCGAGTGTACTTTCAGTTTTACCTGTCATGAAAAAAATTCGTCATACAAATCAGGGAAGAAAATTTGTGGAATACCATGGCTGTGGCAACGTATTTGACTCATCGTCGTTCTATAAATTTTCTTCCAGTTCACAAGTCAGAGAAGTTGCCAAAGGCACATCAGAACATCTGAAGTTGTTTTCGTATAATTTATTTCTTACACCATAACATCTCAAGTTATTTGACTTATCGTTCACAGAAGAATCAAGAGATAGAAATAAATAGTGTGCTGAAGGAGAAAATACATGCGGAAACCATCTCGCTAAACAAATTATTTAAATAAGAACATAGAAAGTTAGATTTTGTTTTCACTATTAGAGAGATTTTATTTGTTACTATTGAGGGAATCCAACGTAATTAATCTCTCTTTCTCTCTCTCCAAGTCAAATCTAAAGCCTTTCACTTACAAATGAAGAAAAATACCGCTAGACCGTAATTCTAAGCAGCTTCTGTGTGTGAAGTAATCTAAGAAAAAGTTTTGGATCGTAGGTATCCCATTCAGAAGGATGGTAGGCGCAGAAGCTGACCACGAGCAATATTGCCCATGATGCTGACTGCAGAGACAAATGTAATGCTGATCACTGCAACGAGAAATGTTTAGAGTTGCCAAGCAAGTGTTCTGCTGGCGTTTGTGTGTGCCCGTTTGGCCCTGAACACTCTGCTGAGAGAGTAATCTCATCTTCAAAATGTGCCTGCGATTCAGATTGCACCGACTTCTGTCCTACTGAATGCAATATCAAAACCTGCGTCGAGGCCAAGTGTTCATGTGGATGTCACAGGTGAAATAATAGACGATGTTTCTTTTATTGAATGATATGAAATAAAGTTTCTGGATTTTGAAATAAACCTTCTGGATTTCATATAGAACACCAACAATTTCTGATGGAACCATGCTCAAACACTCATATCCGACCACAAAATTCGCTATCTTGTAACCTATAAGAACAATGAATTGTTCGAAACCTAATATTCTTTCTTGCTTGTAAAAGAAGTATACTGCATAGTAAAAGTTTTATTTGTGGTAACTTGTACAAGTGATGAAGTGAATCATATACTATTACTTATACTTAAAAATCTCAAAGAGTGCTCAGCTTCATCAATGTAGCTGACTCGGCGAACAAGGCTTTTGATCCCATCAACCCATTTTTGCTTATGGACCTTGTTCTTGCACTTGAATTCCAGTAGACCCTGTCCGGTTTTGAGGCCGAAATAGACCTCCTCTGAAATTCCCCTTTCTTTTTTGTATGGCCAGGCAGAAGTCTCATCACAGACTCCATAAACAACACCTAGTACCAACACAACAAACATACAGATCAGATATGAACGAAGACATAACATATAGGCCTCGTTTGATAGAAAAAACTAACTTAGATAGGACTATTCACTACATTGAAGGTGTTTTGAAGGAAGAAATGGATGAGAACTTCCATATTTTTGTCCAAGTTGAAGGCTACTCATGATGAAAAGATATCCCTACTAGTCTCCACAAGAATGGTAGTGAATAGTCCTATCCAAGCTAGTCCTCCTCCTCCCTATCAAACAAGGCCATAGTACGGTAAATAGAACATAGAATTTGTGCAGAAGCATTACATTTCTTCTTCTTGGAGAAGGCTCCTCCAACGTGCTTACGTTTGAGTTTAACTACGACCTGAAAAGATAACATACGAATTAGGAACGCCATTTTTCTATCTGAATCTTTCTCCTGATTATTCCTTTCACCCGATTTTGTACCTGAGATTTATTGTTGATGTACACAGAGACATGCTTCCATTGTAAAACACCTGTATACACCCACTGCAACATGTAAGTCTATTTGACACATTCAAGTTTCGACTGATTTCATGAGAAGAACATTGTGTTTATATGGCTAAGAGGATTTAGTTCTTATACATTTCTGTTTTTTCCATAAGAATTAGAGTTTCCGATACTTTTTATATCATCTGGGATCTGATTTAGTTAATATAGATGAGTTTAATAAGTTACCTTTTCCTGTAAGTTGCAGTAGTTCTCCAACACAGGGAGGATCCTGCTGCTCTTCCACTTTACTATAAAAAGCACCAACCGAAGGACTTTCACCCATTCCTTTATCATAGGGACTAATTGCAGCATTCTTTCTTGCTTCTTTTGGTAGTCTTGTTTTCAAAGCGGATTCTCCTCGCAAGGCTAAAGAAAGACTTCATAAGTTCGTATCAATTTACAATCAATGGCATAAAACAAGAAGTTCATTACTTGGTACATTGGCTTTCCATTCGAAAGCTCAACCTCTTTTTTGGAAGTGAGCAAGTACCTGTAGCAGCTGCTGCTGTAAGAGTCATAAGATCACCGGGACTCTGGATGTCCACTGCTGATCTGACAGCAGATGCCACGCGATCATGATCAGCGCCGGCTAACTCAGCCATTTCGATGCAATGTGATGCCAGCAACTCTGTAGCCAAAGCCAAAGCCATGGTGGTTTTCGAGCCAGAACCATTCGAGTTCTCTGCTGCAGTTACAGCAGCCAAGGCTGCAGCAACACCTGCAATGGAGACCGCAGAATGCACTCGCGCCCTTTCTACCCGTTCCTTGTCTTTCTTCTTCACTGCACTACTACTCAACTCCGTATGGTGGAACCATTTTCCGATTGACCCCGTTCTCCGATTGTTGACAGATTTTATGATCTGGCTTGTCTGCAAGAAAGAATCAAAACAATATAAAAAACAGAACCAAAATTGAAATTAAATCACGATTTATGTAGCCAATTACAACAATAATGATCACAACAAAGTTCAATACAAAGTAGGATAATACTTGACATGAACATTTCTTCGAGTTAAGGAGAATTGAGCTTACTTGCTGTGGCACGACAGTTGCTTCTGGGAATGTTTCGGGACTTTTTTCGACGGAAAATTGTTTTTGCTTTTGAGCAAGAGCCTTCGAAATTTCGGAAGCTGAAAGACTCCATGATCTGGACAAGAACTCCATAGGCTCCTGTGGAGTTTGTGGCTGGGGGATCGCAGGCAATGGTGCCGCGATTTTCAGCTCTTCGGCTTCTTCCACATTCAACAGCCCATGCAAAGAATCAGTGTTACTCTTCCAAGCTGAAAAATAACCACTTTCCATTTCTTAATTCTATGTCTTTCTGCAGAAAGATTTTTCCAAATGTTCTGACTAATTACTCAAAAATTGCCTTTCTTGTTTGTGCTCATTGGTGGTGGGCTCCTATCAAAACCTCCACAATTGATGGCTTTGGCCCGTCCTTTTTCTGTGATATAGATCAATTGAGAGGTAAAAGTTAGCACACTACGGTAGATTAAGACATGATTAAAAGAAAATGAGTATAATTATCCCAGAAATTGGTTTGGTTGTTGAACCAAACCACAGTAAATGAACTGCTCCAACACTAAAAAAAATATACTTCTGATGACCAAACAGCAAGGGTTTAGTATTTGGTGGAATTTCGAAGCGTACACACCTGCGAAACTGCTTTTAACTTCTGCTTTTTTTTAAAGCCGAAAGAAAAACTTCCAAATGCCAGAATTACATATGGTTGAAAAGGACTGTTGGAAAATATTTTTAAAAAGAAGGAAAAACCCAACTGGAGATTTTGTAAAATTGGCTTCGAAGTGGAGGCTTCATACAAACCCTAGTGAGAAAGAGATTTGCTTTGCTCTGCTTTACTGACCATCCTCCAATCTTGAAAGCTCTACGCAAAGAACAAATCAAAACCCGTTCTTTTTTTTTTCCCAACAGAGTCCTTATATATAATGCGAGGATGTGAAGAGTTGTTTCGTGTCGAAAAGTTAAGAAAACAAGGACAGAAAGAGTGAGTGAATGAGACCGAGTATATTACAAGAACACATATAGGAACCTAGTGCTTTGAGCTCCCATGAATTCAGGCTTCCCCTTACACAAAAAAACAGATTAAATCATGAAAAAACAAAGAAATGAGATTATGAAATTAGGGTTTCACGCAACTCGAAAGCTAGGGAACTCCAATTTAAAGAACAGGGACAAAGCACAACCCTGGATAAGTGGGGAATGGTTTCTTAACCCACGTACAAAACAAGCTAATTAGATTTTTATGTGTTAAATGCGTTTACAAATACTCTTAAGTGGTTCTATGACTTATTGCCAATGGCCATGCACGAAAGTTGACTGGACGGTGGGGACGGTTTAGGGTTTACGCTTATGTTCTCTTCTTCCGAGGCCATGGTCCCTGTGGCGGTGCTGCCTTCTATAGGCCACGCGTTGTGTGTTTGTTTGACTGAACGGCAGAATGCGAATTTGTATGGTAGTCTTGTAGCTATATAGAATATTAAATGATTGGTTGCATGGAAAGTTAAGATAAGTGGGTAAGATATTATCATTTTTCGTTGAGATCAAATTAAGGACACCTTAAGCCCTCTAGTTAATCAGAGCATGTTTAGCGCACCAGAAAATTTAGACTTAAATCTTATATTTGGTCTAAGTATGAGTATAAGGTTCTCCACTGCATCGGTGATTTAAAACTCGTATATAAGTCTCTCACGAAGTTGAGACTTAAATTTGGGTTTCAATATGAGATTTGAGTCTAACCTATGCCAACTAGGAAAAATGTTATAACAAAAAAGTAAGTCCAATCATCTTCAATGAACATAACCAAATTATAAAGAGTTATAAGGAGTAATGTTACAGAGACTCAATTTGTAGACTAAACTTTGGAAACTAAAGTGCTTGGAAGTTGATGATTGGTTTATTACTTAAGCGTTGACAAACATGCTCATTTCTATTGGTGACACATCATTTAGTTTGCAAATTTAGTCTCCTTATCATTACCCAATTATAAAACTCAAATATGAGTTTTGTCCAATGTTTTTCCCTCAAATGCATAGATTTAAATCATAAACCACAAAATGAGTCTTAAGATTTGAGTAATTGCATTAGAGAAGAAAACTAAAATACATAAATTCACCACTTTTCAAAGACTCAAATGTAAGAATAAAGCCTACAATTTGAGTCTTTGCATTACAGATGCTCTAAGGAGTAAGGATTTCTCCACAAGTACAAGAAATATAAATATTATATATAGTGCCAATCTAACACAAGTCCTTAGTTTTTTTTTTTTCTTATTTATTCGTATTTAAATAATACTATGGCACGAGCGCAACTTACTTGGAACGGGTTTAATGCCATGTGGCATCCTGATTCAATAATACAAAATGTCATGTGTTAAAAGTTTTACACATGTCATTATATTATTGGAACAAGATGCATAAGGCCGATAAACCGGCCTCCATTTAAGTCTTTCCTCTAATGAGTGGGTAGCAAAAATCACCTACAAAAATTGAACAACTGTGATCATTTTTTTTTGTATCTAGAATAAAAGTACTAAGTATATGGAGCTGAGATCATTTTTACCCCTTTTTATTTCTTTTCTTCATTTTCTGATTAAAAAGAGATCAATGATCCTTATAGCACTTCCACCCCTCTCAAATCTCTGAAGGGATAATGGATTAAATCTATGAAGTCTAGACTTTTAGGTTTGACTTTCCTTGTCAACATTGTAATTGTACCACATGCTCAATCTAGCTTTAGGTTTTTCTCTGTTTATGGGCTGTGTCTATTGGGAAGAAATGTTCAAGGAAGTGGCGCATCTCTCTTCAAAATGTTTGTTCATGCATGTGCATTTCATGTCTACATTCCTGCTTCATTCTGACTAGCTTAGTTGTCAAGTCAGGCTTGTGCACATATTTCCAGCAAGCTGGGCATGCAAATTAAGACTTGCCCACATAGACTGACTAACACCTTTTTGCTGGTTATTAGTTTTTTGCTGTGGATCTGCCTAGATTGTTTTGTAATGAAACATCCCTTTTGCATATATTCTTTAGCTAGATCTTCACTTCTTCCTTGGGGTTTTCATATTATATTCCTAGAGAGAAAGAGAGAAAAAGGCATTAAGGCCTCACCTTCCTCTTTGTTCTTCATTTATGAAACCCTAATTGCAAAATCTTCTTTCATGCATGAAACATCCAATCATTGAAGCACTAAACATCCAATCATTGAAGGATAGAGTTGCATTGTTTTGTGGTTTTGCATTAAATTTATGGTCAAGTGTTTCTCGTTTTAAATCTTTAAAACTGATCCATATTAGGATTCTCATCAAGTTCCTTCAACAGTTTGATTAGAGAAACTAACTGGACATTTGAATCCAGATTTGCATATCATTAACATATCATCATATGCATAGTTCATGTGTTGGTCTCGGTGCCACAAAGTGAAGAGTTCAGGAAGAGCTACCATCTTGTGTAGATTGGAGACAATACATTTTCGGTGCCATAAGGTGAAGAGCTCAGGAAAAGCTGCCATTTCGTGAAGACTGAATAAATCCATCTTGTGTGAGGCAAGGTTGCACAAAGATAAAGTTGTTCTGTAGACTAGATCTAGGAATTGAGCTTTGTGTGGTACTTTGTAAGAACCTTGATTATACTAGTGGATTGGACTCAGTGGAGAGTTCCCGATTTTAGCCCAGAGGTGGGTTTTTTCGGCCAAAAACATCTTGTTAACAAAGTTATTTATATAGTGTCACATATCTCACATACATATACAGCTACATGTATCACTTGAATTTTTTATTAGTATGTGCTCACAATCATGCTCACTTGACACATTATTAACTTGGAACAAACTGAGGCCTTGCGGACTAGGATAGCTTTTGGTATTTGAAATTGGTTATTGAATCATTGTTTATCGACTAACAAATCTATCTTAGTTGACTAGTGGGCTTGACTAGTCAATCCAACAGATTATAATTTTTATATATAGGATATTCCGCTTTGTACCAATTTCAAAATCCCTTCCCTCTCCCCAAAAATCCTCCACCACAGCCCAATCCAATGGGCTCTGTGGTAGCCTAGTTGCTCACCTAGGCTAAAATCAACTAGCCTAGTCCCTGGGCCATGTTACGCAAGGCTAACATTAGCTACAATTAAAAATAATTAAAAATACAAATTATAAAAAATCATAAAACTTAATTAAAGATATAAAAAACAATAATTTTTTTTTTATAAATACTTAACCATGTTCTTCCACCTTACACCACATTTCAATATTTTCATACATTTTCAAATACTTTCAACCACTCTTTTATTATCATTCGAAATTAAAAATAAAATTATCTTTTATTATTTTGTAAAATAAAAAAAAATACTTTAATACGAATTGCCTAGGCTATTCAGTTTAGGGGTGGAGATGCACTTGGACAATTACTGTTCACTAAAGGCAGTTACCATTCACTTGGGGGATTGAATTGCATATTGCCCTTGGGCTTTTTAGGGATGAAAATGTTCTTATTTCGTTCAAATTTTGATATCATTTTTTCTTTTTCCCTTTGATGTAAGCAATATTGTGTAAGAGACTCAAATTTAAAACTTCGGATGCAATTTCATTACTTATTGGTAATGGGCGTTAAGCCATTCACCTAGGATAATCTTTTTGCCCAGTTAGATCCTCTTTCCTATATATTAGAGTAGTTTAGATTATCACCCTCTTAAAATAAAACCATACTTAGTGTGACTTTTTTTTTTCGGTCGAAGACTTAAATTCATTAAACATAAAAATAGGGTTACACAAGGCCAACACAAAGTACATTTGGAGAATCCAAACATACATAAAGCCCAACCCAATAACCAAAAAGACATAATATAACAAAACTCTAGTTCCTATCATCCAAGCACAGAGAATTGCCGCCACCGCCATGAACTTCTTGCTAGTAGCCGCACTAGAGAAAACGATCAAGTGATCAATACAACCAAGACACTGTATCACAAAAGTTACAAACCTGCAACCAAATTTTGTCACCAGGAACGCCGTTTCGAACGATAGCCACTGAATCAAAATCATGTTCACTAACCCCTGCAAGTATATACAAATACAGAAACAGTTGGTTGAGTGGTAAGGCTAAATGGGTATGTGAAACACCCCTACTTTGGTATAAGTCAAAGAGCACTTGGCCTCAAGGGAAATCCGGCATGCCGGTCGAGGTATGGGTAATGAAGGAAGAAAATGGACATGGCCTCCATCTTTGGCTTGTCTCTCGAGAATCTGAGCAAAAGTTAGGGTGAGGATGAATTATGAGGGTGGGCTGCTAAGGGAAGAGATAGAGGAGGATGGAGGTTGGGGTTTGAAAAGGGGTAACAGGGAGATAAGAAGGGTGGAAACCAAATGAACTTAAAGCAACAAAAGACAACAATAAAAGTTAGAAAAGTGGAGGAGAACGTCAAGCCCACATGCCACCGACTCTCAAACCGGTAAAGACGATTGAGGGCGGAGCACGGGAGAAAAAGTACAAATGGTGAGGGTTTTTTTAGGGAGAAAGAGGGGGAAATTGAGGGGGAGAAGTAGATGGGAGGAAGGGAGATGGGTTGGCTTGCAGTCTGTGGGAGGGAAAAAAAAGGCAGAACATATGGGAGGGAAGGAGGATTAAAGGGAGGGGTAGATGGCTGCCGTCGACCCCAAGCAAGAGTAAGGGACGACGACTATGATTTTAGATCTAGGATTTATGGAGATAAGAGGCGAGCACCGTAGAAGTATGCAAAGGAGTCTCCTTATTATTATGACTTTAAAAATCGAAATCATTTTTTTGTACCATGTAAATTTTTATGATTCACCAAAAAAAAAGTTCAAACTCCCAAAAAGATTTGTGGAACATTACTCTATCCAATTGGTTTTAAATTTGATGTTCACAACCAATTGATTTTAAATTTGATATTCGCGTCCAATTGGTTTTAAATTGAATGCTTTTTACCTACGGTCAAAATTTAAAAAAAAAAAAAAAAAGCCGTGGTTGGCGCGCATTTATATTTATACATAAGCTTTTATAAGTTGGTGAAAGAGAAATTTTCTAAACTCATTCATTTTGGTTAGTGGTGGATCAGTTTGGATCACTTCACTTTCAAACTCATTGTTAACCCTATGATTGAGTTCAATTTGAGGTAAAACCAGTAAAGAAATCAAACTAGTATTAGACGCTTTACGCAGCTCGAACCTAATACCGGCCTTTTTTCCGTTTCTTTGGAGATTTTTAGCGCAATTGTATATATGGTATGACTAATTAGATGATGATTATCAATTTGAAAATTTAACTAAGTTAGATTCCGTTTGATAATAGTTTAATATTTGATCGTCGAGATGATGATTATATATATGTATGTGTGTGTCACTTGATCTGTGTATGGTCATAATAACCCAATAATTTGGAAGATAATGAAATAAAAAAAGTTTGGTGATGGGTTGAGTGAGGGTGGTGTACTCACATTCCAAATCTTGGGACAATATGCAAGCTAGACTAGACACACCTAATTGTACTTATATGGCATGGGTTCGGTTGGATATGTATAAGACATGTGCCACATTTATCAGTGATTGTCCCACTTACAGCTCATGCTTTTGGTAGCAAAAGAAATGGCACATATTAATATTTGATCAATTCTTAGTTCTTACCTACCAAAATATTCCAAGTCATCAAAACTTAAAATTATGTGGAATGGCACATTTCAATTATCATAAAGGCATCATCTTAGTGTTCCTTCCCCCCACCCCCAAACACCCAAAAAAAAAAAAAAATCTTCTTTGTTGTTATGATAGAGTGGAAAAGTAGAAACACAAAAGTGGCTCAAAATTTCTTTCTGAGGCATATTTCAATCCATATTGATACGTTTGCGCATATAGGTAGGGTTGAACATAGTCTGATTTGAAGTAATTTACGGTTCGACCTGCAGTACCAAACCCATACGGTATTGATTGGTGTAATTTTGAACTCTAATTAGCAGCATAACTGAACCAAACCAGTCCCAGTCCATTTAGCGATTGCTTTGGTTTGGTCACTTTTCTTTATAAGCACTAGTAATTTCAACACATGCGCAGGAAGTTATTATAGTACAAGTAACAAAAAGAGAAAAACAAAACAAAACAAAAAGAGAAGAAAATAGGACGCAGGGAAGCAAGTGTAAAATTACTGTTTCACATTTATTTATGGAAATTAATATTAAACTTATTTGATTAAAAAGGGATACAATGGTGATTTACCCTCACAAAGAGGGTTTTCTTAGGTAATCGTCTATTATTAAGCAAATATTTTATGTTTTCTTATGTGAATTGAACAATAGTTGAGAAAACTTTTCACTGTTGAAGGTGAATTGAATTGTTAAGGATATTTAGAGCATCTTCAAATAAGATGTCAAATTTTAAGTAGAGATATCCTTGTGCATATTTGACATAAAAAAATTCTTCTAACTTAAGTGTTATTTACTGACTGAATTTAAAACCTTTGTGGTTAGGAGTCTAATTTATTTTTAATTAACTTTAATTGTGAGTCCCTTATTCCACTAATATTTCAACTAATAAATTTTTTGTTTGAATAGTTTTTTTAATAAATACATACATTTAAAGCCTTATATTAATAAGAAATAACAATTAATAATTCGGTTAGTTAAGTACAAAATTTGATATAAGATTTCAAATTGCCACATTACTCGTCAATTGTAATTTAACTGTTATATATGGTCTTCCGTTATACGCTTTATCGGGTTAATAAATAATGCAAACCAAGTTAAAGTAAACTAATTGTGGTTTGATTGAAAATAGTGAATTATCTTGGATAGAGTTTTTTTTGTTTTACTTACAGCATCTCGAGTACAACACGGAACTCATTGGGTCAACATTACACTTTTTTACAACCAAACCATGCTAATTACTTTGATTTGAACGGTTCAAACGTTGTTTATATTATATTATTTTTATTTTATCAACCTACGGTGTTTAACGAAGCTCCTCCAGGCATCTCATTTTGATAAGTGATAACGAGTTGACAAAACCAGTATAAAAGATTAAAGGAGTATGAGTGTCATCTTCCACTACCTCCATGCATTCACCTTTACCTAACTATAAATCCAGCTTTACACTCAGCGCAAAAAATAAAGATATATCCACATCATAAGAAAGAAGAGAAAAAGAAAGTGTATAATTGAATATTAAGCATCGTTTGATACCGATGATTGGATTGGATTGGATTAAATGAATGTTTTTATTTTAAAAATTTGTGGTAAGAAGAAACGAAAATTTTGTGGTACGGAGTAGGAGATGGAGTGGATAAAATCGCTCTCCTTTACTGTTAAATACCTTAAATTTATAGAGTTGTCCATTCGGATCAAATCCTTTATCCAACATGACCTAGATATTTTGTTAGACATTTTAGCCAAAATGGTATTGATATAACTCTTCACTTGAGTTCTTGATATTTGGAATCAATAGATCTCTGACTTTGTCCACTATCAATCATTTTGATCCATGACAAATATGTTAAATAAAGACCAACATTACAAAAATATCCTTAATTTAATAAACAATGAGTCAAAATGCTTTGACAAAACTTGAGCGTATTTTTGTTATTTTGATCTTATTTAACGGAGATTTTTTATGAAATGACCAAAATGATTGACAATAAACATACTCAATGATCACTTCTATCGATTTAAATTTCACAAATTAAAATAAAGAGTTATATCAATCTCAGAAACTATTTTAACTAACCATTTATCTTATATGTTATAGTGTTAATTATCATCTCATATAAGTACAACACTTTGCATCGAATAAAGTTGCGATGATAGCGACAAGCATGAAAACAGTTGCGTATGTCTGCAGAAAATTTTGAAATACAACTTCTCCAATTAATCTTCTTTACGTGTGACTCTGCTTGATTGAACCTCGCCATGATCGGGACTCAGGATAATGTGAGGGTGAAGCATCTTCTTCAATCAAAATCCATGTCTTCTAATCCAACAAAAGGACAGCAGGTTTTAAGAACATGTAAAGTTCTTTATTATATGAGTCTTCATATTAATTTTTCGGTAGATTAAGTTATTAAGTTAAACATGGAAACAAAATATTAATTGATAAAACAGAAAAAAAATAAAAAATTAAGGACAGAGAAGAAGGTTTTACGTCATGTCGAATCTCTTTTATTTGCAAGACCTAGTCTTCTCATCAAATCTCTTTTACACATACAATTTTATTCAAATCTTTTGTCAATAATATTCAAACCCAGTTAGTTACAAAGCACCAAAATTGAGATTGTGTTGTTTTGAAAATTAGAAACCCTTTTTCTTGTGCGCATGAACCCTTTTTTAAATGAAATTTTCCGAGAGTGGTGAAAATTTTGAAACAGATACTTTCCCCCTTTCATAAGCGAAAAACTGAAACCAAAAATCTCAGGAGGAGAGAAGGGGAGTGAACGATCGCAAGAGAGATGGAGAGAGGAAGGAGATCTAGAGAAGAGAGATGGTAGGTGAAGAAGACGGAAGGTTTTACGTTTTTCATTTAATCACTTTGTAGAATTATTGTGTTTCGTATAACAAGAATTATTTAAATTTATAACTTAACCTACCATAAGATTTAGCTGACGCTCATATGAAAAAGGACCTCACATGTCCTCAACTTAAAGACTTTAGAACAATAGTTTTGTCCAATAAAATATCACAATTATTTCAACAAGAGGCACAGTGTTAGTTTCTTCCAAACGTTGTGCAAATATAATAGTTAGGGCTCTGTATTGAAAAAATAAATAAAGAACAAAAAAATATTATTAAGGGTTCAGTGGTGTGGTTTATTATTTTGTTATCGATTAAAAAAAAAGTGAGTATGTAATAACCCGTTCCTAATTTTACGATTTTATTAATTTTGAATGAGGGACTTAACGAAAAATCCTTAGAGACGAGATTATTGACTTTCATTGGCTGTCATTTCTTGTCGCGTATGGGCTATTATTTTATCGTATCTTGAAATACGCAACGGTATGAACGTGTAGGCATAAACGAAATCGAAATCGGAGTTACGATGAAGATTTTATGGAGCTATGAATCCAAGAAATACTTTTGTGAAAAAGTACTATTTTATATTTTACTATTTTTCGAAATGATTATATTATTATTTTAATATGTTATGTTTGAATATTTTAAATATTATATTAATTTATATTTAGCCCGTGGGACCCCAATCACACCAAGTCACCACTCCATCTCTTCCACGTGGCTTCCCCTCCAAATTCTCTCAGACACTCTATCTTCCCTCTATCTTCTTCCTCAACTCTCTCTCCCTCTACAAACATTAGTGCCTAGACCATCACCAGCACACTCCGACTGCAGTGAGCACTGCCACCACAACCCCAACTATCATCTCATTCCACATCTCTTTCCCCGAGCCCAGAGATCTACTGTTCACCGTAGTAAGAGTTGTGTTTACCCTTGAACACTCTCAGCCTATCCTATCCCAAATCAGTTGGAATTTATGCATATTGATATGATGTTACTTACGAATCATCAAGAATCGTTCGATTGGTTATGACCACTTCCTATATCCACATAGAGATGGGGGAATATCAAGAT
>JAOTRO020000020.1:347350-366731 GCA_028566515.2 Pyracantha coccinea | reverse complement strand
TAGTTGCATCGTTGGTGAGGCAAATGGAGAGACTCTTTGCCATCAATTTGGTTGCATTGCATTTTTGGGTTAGAGAGAGACGGTGGGAGGGAGAGAAAGGGCCAATGGGTGGGAAAATGGGGAAAAAGGGGAAGGGGGATGGAGAGGCGGAAGGTTACAGGGATTGGAGAGATGATTCTAGAAAAAAAGGAAAAAGATAAAGTAATAATAAAATATTAATTAATATATATTAAATTAATATAAAATATTTTAATATTGCAGTCTTACTTCTTAATCTGATACCACACCAAACGTTTCACTAAGTTAGTCCAGCTTGGTCTAGTCTAAGCCAGTCCAGCTTAGTCTCTGAAGCTAGTCCAGTCCGGGTTAGTCCGGTGCAACAAACGCACCTTAAGGTATTATTCAGCTGATTCTTGCTTTTTGTAAACAAAGCTGGATTTTGCCAAGGAACATGCATGTTTTGGAAATTGAAAACATCTGAATGCATGGCTGTGAGTTTAGTACACTTTTTTAAGAATTACCGCAACTGGCTCTTCTTAGTAATCATTAACTGTTCGACATATGGAAACCTAATCTTGAATGTAGATTTTGTGTTTTGCCATACCTTTACTTTGTATTTACAGGATTTCTCAAGGGCAGCGACCATTGCATATCTTCAGTTGTTCCTTTATAAACTTTTTATTAATTTTTTTGGTTACAAGTATATAATTCCCTCCTGACTTATAAAATAGTAAGAGAATGTTAACATTTATTCTTGTACAATTGAATATTACTTTTTGCTTTGATGGAGGGAGTGATAAATAGATTCTTTATCCTTCCCTCTTACAGATGAGCCATTTACTCTATAATTCTACATGCTCTCCAAACTAGAATCTTGGGAAATCATCACTCAAAATAGTATGCTAGGATTGATGTCCTTGTGGTTTTAACGTGATTTTCTGTATAGATCAATTACATATGATGTGCATTTATTTTCTTAAGTTTTTGGTTGTAGTTGATGAGATATCCCATTTTATGAAAAGTGCCTTGACCTCCATTTTTATTTGTCTTTTTTGGTTTTTGTATTATATGTTTTTAATTTTATAGGAATTTCTTAAAAAATGCACTTAAGAATCTGGTCAAGTGGAACTTCATTTGGTCTACCAATCAAGGGTTCTTAACATATTAAGAGTTCCACTGGCTTAAATTTTATTGGCATGAAATTTATATAGCTATTAAAAAGTATATATGTCATGAGTACATTTATACTGGCCTTTTTATATTATAATTTATTAAATTTTTTAGAAAAGCTGATTTTTTTTTAAAAATTGGAGCATTAGGTAACTGCCCATTACTGAATGTCAAATTTTAATTTTTTTTTTAAAAGATTATCTTTCTACTACTTTACCCCTATAATATTAAATTGTAGCTTTGATTTATTTAAGCAAGGGTATTTCCTGGTATTATGTAAGCTTTACCCTTTTTGCCTTCTCGCTTTATAAGTAACTTTCTATTGTTCTTGTGCACAGCATGTTATGACAATCTTGTTAACTGTACAAAACTTTTATGTTTCATTTTTTTATTGACATCTCACATCATTGTTTTAATTGATTGAGGTTTTTGTTGGTTTTGCGTGGTGGTTGTATGTTTGCATTATCTCTTGTGTATCATTTTTGTATAATTCACAAAATAATGTTCATAGTGTTTTTTTTTTCCTTAATTTTAAAGTTTATAAATTGTTGAAATTCAGATTGTGAGTGTCATGGATAGAGTTTGCAAACCGTCTGACTGAATTTAAAAAACAAATTATGACTTTGAACATAATTGATGATAAATGGTTAATGGGCTATGACTTGCTTTGGGATGATTATCTGTTTGATGAGCAAAGGGACATAGGGATTGAGATTCTTTTCCCTGGTAGTGATTACTTTTTAATGATTGTACTTGCTACTTACTTATTCTGCAAGATGGTGCTTGCAAAGCTTGAATATTTGGTCCATATACTTGCACATATTGTTGTCTATCTCGATTTAGCTATTTGTTTTATTTGTACTCTCCCCCCTGATTGCTGTTGTATTTTAGGGATACACCCATGGATTATGATGACAATGATTTTCAAAGCCACAATGTTCATTTAGCTGGTGAAGGGAGTACTAATTGCCCTCCAGTTTTACAGCCATATGCTCTTCCCAAGTTTGATTTTGATGATAGCCTTCAAGGGCATTTGAGGTTTGATAGTTTGGTTGAAACCGAGGTTTTTCTGGGCATTGAGAGTAACGAACCTAACCACTGGATTGAGGATTTCTCTCGTGGGAGTAGTGGGATAGAGTTTAGTTCCACTGCAGTAGAATCTTGCTCTATATCAAGGCGCAACAATGTTTGGTCTGAGGCCACTTCCTCAGAATCTGTTGAAATGCTATTAAAATCTGTTGGGCAGGAAGAAATTATTCCCTCTGAGACAATTTTTGAGGAATCAGATGCCTGTAAGGAACTGAATTGCTTAACTGAGCAGATGGAGCCTAACTTGGATAATGATCATAAGATTCTTTCTCAAACGGGGAATGTTACAGTTCTACGGCCTACATTACAGCTGGAGGAGACTTCTGAAAACCTTTCTAGCTTAAAGGATGTAGGAGTAGATCAGCTTTGTGTTGATGATTCACAAACCCGTGAAGGTAAATTATTAGTTGATGGAAATTCAAATAACTTGGAACCAAATGATCTTAGTGGAAAGGACACCCCACATGTAAGTGAAGGGAGTTCTTTTGCTGATGGGAAGTGCAAAGATGTAAATCAGATGGAATTGGAATATGTGGTTGATGAACCTCCAGATAAAAAAGAAGATTCCTCTGCTTCAGGAATGCAAGTTGATAATATGATATCTGTGCAAAATATTAATACAAGTGATGAGTTGGGTAACAAAGATGTCCAAGATAATTTAAAAGATATCACTGAAGAGGATCCAGACGGTCATGTGTTGAGCATAGAGGCTCAACATGTGAATAAAAAAGTAGTTGAAAAGGCTACCTGTTATTTGGAAAACCCTCATTGTTCATCGTTTGAGGTGGAGTCTGTGGAAGGAGGAAATGCTAATCAAGAAAATGTTATTCGTGTGGAGGAACCGTTGGATATGATACTGCAAGAGGATTCTGACTTACATGCCCTGGGTGAATGCAGTGACAGGGAAATCTCTGGAGTTGATGCTGACACCAACAAATGTGAAAATGTGGTCTTGTTTAAAGGCATAGATACTGGTGGTGATCAATCAGAACCAAACACACAGAGCTTATCACCTAGGGCCTATGAAAATAAGACTAGCTGTGCAGTTGAGACTAGCAACAAAAATGCTGAAATTTCTTCAAGTCTAGATCCTATGCTGAAAGGGGATTCTGACTTACATATACTGGATGGATTCAGTGACAGGGAGTGCTCTGAGGTTCCTGCTGAGACCAACAAATGTGAAGATGCAGTCTTGCTTAAAGATACGGGTACTGGTGGTGATCATTTTAAATTGAACACGCATGATGTATCACCAATGGTTAACAGAGGCGATGATAGGTATGCAGTTGAGGTCACCAACAGCAATGCTGGTATTTCTTCAACTCTAGATCCTAAACTGAAGGTGGATTCTGGATGGAGTAGCTCCAAGGAGAATGCGTTAGAAAGTGGTTTCCAACCAGATAGTGGGACTTTAGTCAGAACATCCGAGGCTTCGATTGAGGAAAATGATGTCTCTAAGGATGGAAGTAATGAAAATAGGGAAGTTCATTGTAACTTGACTGCAGCATCTTCGTCAGCCGAAGTATTTAGTGAAGCACATGTAACTGGATCTTCTAAAAGTCCTCGTGATGCTTTTGGAATTTCTGGACAGAAATTGAATGCTCACGGACATGTATCACTTTCTATTCTTGAGGAGTCAACTCAAATGTGTGACAATAATAAAGTTTATGGAGAAGGCGATGGACCTGATGGTAACCTGGATCTCCCTTCCAGTGAAAAGGATAGTAGACAATTGCTCGATGAGTCGAATAGTAAAGATTTGAAGTTTGATGGATCTGTTGTTAAGGGATCTGGATCCTCGCCGTTGTGTGAAGGTAGCACAGATAAAGAGCTGATTGTTCCAATCCTAACACATGAAACTGATGGTAACGAACCAGGTATGTTATGAAGTTGAAACTTTGAATGCAAATAAATTCAAATCCATTAAATATACTAACTTGGATTCTTTCTCTTGCAGTGGCCAACCTTTCCCTGGAAAATTCGAATTTGGCTTCTTGTGGCACCATGGATGCTGCTTCCTTGTCTTCAGGAAATGTTGTAGTCAGCGATATTGTTAGCCACTCAGAGGTTCAAGCAGCACCTTCTTCTGCTGCGGGATCACACTGTGACAAAAAAGAAGAAACTGCCAACAAAATGACTAAAGATGCAAGTTTTTCATGTGTAGTGCCACCTCCTTCTGTAGAAACTGGGCTAGTTTCTGTTTCCGAAGCGGAAAAAGGTGTTTCTGGACAGTTGTGCAAAACAGTTGATCAGTCTCTGCCTGTTACAGACAGTTGCAATACAGAGTGCCAAAATGAACTACAAAATGCAGTTGCAAATGAAGTTAGCAAGAGAAACCCAAATGAGAGGGAAGTTGCTTCAGATCAGTGTGAATCTTCTGCAAAAGAGGGTGGTGGTGCTGAAGCTATTGTCTTTGGAAAACAGGATGGCTCAACCATAAAAGAGAGTTCTGAAAAGGCATCTGCAAATGTAACAGGTGAGAGTTTTACATTCACTGGTCATCATCCTCTTTCCTTTCTCTCGCCGCTTTAAGTTATGTGCAGTCAACTTATCTTCCTGGGGCCTGATCTTTTTTCACAAGTTACGAATGCTAATAGTGTGGCTTGAACCTCAGACTTCCTGGATATAACAGCAATGTCTAACTTACAGGCGCCCCTTCGTTTGCTCTTGTTATTGTTTGTGTTTCATGAAATAAAAGTTTTGTCCTTGCTCTTTCTCTCCGTTTGTGTATTGACGTTTTAGAATGATTTTTGCTATTATGCAGAACCAATTATGGATTCTGACATGCGGACTGATCCTTCAATATTGGTAGAAGTGTGTGGTGTTACTGCTAAAAATGTAATGAAAGACACTGACACTTCTGAAGTATCTCAGGATAAGACTTCTGCAGAGGCTATTATGCCCAGCATTAATTGTGAGTAATTTAATTTGATTAATCTTGAATGAGTTGTCAAATAACAAAAAAGATAAACCTTAAGTGAATGTAGTGAACCTGCACATTTTGATTCTTTGTGATACTGTAACGAGGCTATTGCAGATAGAATGGCTTTGAGGCACATTGATAGTTGTAAGTCATTTTTCCTTCTGTTTCTATTGGTGTCTCCAACTCATGATTTTTCGGCTTTGAGTGTTTATGGGAAGAGATGCTAATGTTGGATAAGATGTATTAGATTTTTTTTAATTTAAACATTTTGCAGGTTGAAGACTTTAGTTTTGAGGGTTGGTTTCAAATTGCCTGTTTGGATTAGATAGAAGAGAACATATAAATGAAATGCTTGGGATTTAATAAGAATGTAGCAGGAGTGATATGCAACACTGGAAAAATAGTTCTTTTTTACACCCACTGTTGTTACTTCCAATTCAATTTGGCTTTTTCTTTCTTTTTCTTTTCTGATTGTTATATTTTGTTTTGCAGGTGACACTTCTATGATTTGTGAAGCTTCTATTTGTTCTGCTTCTTTGCCTGAATCTCATGCTAGGTTTGTTGCGCCAGAAAGTGATTTAAGTTCTGTTGGTCCAAACAAAACTGATTGTGGTCCAACGAAGGTTGTTGAAACAATTGAGCTTTCTGAGACTAAACATGAATCAGGTGATATCAAGGGGCCGAAAAATCTGAGTGCCCCTGTTTCGGACAGTGTTAGGGATGGTGACAATCATTCTCCTAATTCCTGGAATCCAAAAGGAAATGATGCCTCTAAGGATTTGAGAAATGGCACTACGGTTGTGAGTTTATTTACAGATTTGCCGAAAGGGGAAGCTGCCAACAGCTTGCAGCCCGTTCCTGCTATTATACCTCCCAGAGTATTATTTATAACCTTATTGTTGTTTATGTTTATACTAAATAATACTTGTGTCTTTGATCATTTTATCTCTTGACATATACATTACTTTTGGGGATAAATATGTACACTTATTTCTGGCCATAAGTATGTACATTTATAGTTATAAATGTGCTCTGATTTCAACATTTCAATATTCCGATTTAGAGTTATTTTGCAGATCTCATGTCTTTGATAGTTTATATTTGTTAATAGATGTATATGTTTTAGGGGATTGGGGAATGTTAGCTATAGATATATACATGTATAGTTATTGATATGTCTTTACTCCGATTTTCAATTTTCTGATTTAGAAATACTTTTTGAAGTTAGCAGAGGTGTCTATTCAAAATTCTGGTTCAGGCCAGCTGGATGCAAAAATCTCACAAGTTGCACGGGGTGCTTCCAAGGGTACCCCTGAACGGAAAACAAGGCGAGCATCTAGCAAGGCAAAAGGTAAACAGAGTGCTAAGAAGGGAAGTGTGCATGCAAGAGGGGACAGATTGAGCAGTGTGTCCCAAAACCAATCTGGAATTTTCCAGCTTGTGCCACCTAGTGAGACAAAGGCCTATGGGCATGTGGATGGTTCTGTAAAACCCTTTTCTGTTCTTACTACTTCCACATCTGGTTTGCCAGATCTAAATACTTCTGCTCCACCATCTGTAATATTTCAACAGCCGTTCACTGACTTGCAGCAAGTGCAATTACGCGCTCAGATCTTTGTTTATGGTGCTTTAATGTGAGTCTTGTTGCTTACGTATATTTCTTGTACCAATGTTCATTTTTTGGGGTTTTATCATAAATTGGAATTGCATATATTACCAAATGTTGAATGCATGAGTCACCATCTATTTTACTCAGAAGTTCGGAGAAATTTCATTTCGAGACGGTAAATAAAACATGTATCTCTTTTAATTTTCTCTGCAGTCAAGGAATAGCACCTGAAGAAGCTTATATGGTGTCAGCATTTGGGGGACATGGTAAGTTAATTTGTTCTCCATGTCCTATCGTTTCACTATTGCTACAAATGTTTAGTAACTCTGAAATTATGTTCTTTGATTAGATGGTGGAGGGGGCATGTGGGAGAATGCCTGGCGGGTGTCCATAGAGAGGCTACACAGTCAAAAGTCTACTCCGGTTAATCCAGAAACCCCTTTGCAATCACGTTCTGGTACTTTCTATAATTTTAAGCTGTTTGATTCTCTGTTGATTTGATCTAGTGTCTAACTGTACTTCTGACCTGAGGTTTACAGGTTCTAGGGCTCCTGCCCAAGTAATTAAACAAGGTGCATTCCAGAGTAAAAGTATTCCCTCACCTCTTGGTCGACCTAGCACGAAGGGCACTCCACCAACGGGTAGCCCTTATCCTATTTCATCGCCGCTTTGGAGTATTTCTACCCCTGTTTGTGAGGGCCTGCAGTATAATTATCAGCAGGCACTCAATCCATTGCATCCTTTCCAAGCACCATCAATAGGGAACATATTTGGGGGCCATAATACTACGTGGATTCCTCAGGCCTCCTTTCGGGGTCCCTGGCTTGCTTCTTCACAGTCTTCTGCAGCTCAAGCTAGTACCCTTTTTTCAGCATTTCCTAGTACAGAAGCAGTGCAGTTGACTCCTGTAAAAGAAGCATCTCTGCCACAATTGCCTAGTATGAAGCATGTTTCCTCTGGTCCTTCTGCTGAGACTGGGGGCCCAACTAGTACTTTTGCAGGGGCGTCTCCAGTGTTTGACCCAAAAAAGGTGTTAGCATCACAGGGCCAGCATTCTGCTGACCCTAAGCCTAGAAAAAGAAAAAAGACTTCAGCTTCCAAGGATCATGTTCAGGTTACTATGCAAGCTCGATCTCAACCCGAGTCAGCTTTAACACTTGCTGGTAGTAGTAGTCTGTCTACATCTGTTGCCATCTCAACCCCAAGTACCATTGTGTCTAAGACCATACCAGAGAAATTGATTATGTCTGTGTTTCCGATGCCTTCCACTGGTCACCTCAAAAAAGCAGATCAGGATTTGGAGCAGAGGGCAACTTTATCAGAGGAGACTCTTGGTAAAGTTAAGGAGGCCAGGCAACAGGCAGAAGAAGCTGCTGCTTATGCTGCTGCAGCTGTTAGTCACAGCCAAGAAATATGGGATCAGTCGGATAAGCAAAAAAATTCCAGATTGATATTAGACGTTGAAGCTAAGTTGGCATCTGCTGCTGCAGCTGTAGCTGCTGCGGCTGCTGTTGCGAAGGCTGCAGCTGCAGCTGCCAATGTTGCATCAAATGCTGCATTACAAGCAAAATTGATGGCTGAAGAAGCCTTGGTTTCATATAATGATGGGAATGCAAGCCAAAGTATAAGAATGGCTACTCCTGTGCCCATTTTAAGGGGTGAAGATGGAACAAATAGTTCAACTTCGATCCTTGTTGCTGCTAGGGAGGCTGTTAGAAGGAGAGTTGAAGTTGCGTCTGCAGCCTCAAAGCGAGCTGAAAATATGGATGCTATTGTAAAAGCTGCTGAGCTGGCAGCAGAAGCTGTATCACAAGCTGGAATAATTGTTGCTATGGGTGATCCTATGCCATTGAGTCAGTTAGTAGAAGCTGGTCCAGAGGGTTATTGGAAAGTACCTCAAGTTTCTTCAGGACTGGTTATGAAATCCAGTGGCACGTCAAGAGAACAGTCAAATTTAGGTACTGTTGGAGAAGATGCTGATACTTCGGCTAGGGGTTCTAAAGATAGACAATTAGATAAGCATGAAGCACAGCCAACTGCACATGAGAAGTCACCTATTCTGAGAGAGGTAAATAAGGAATCAATGGATGATCAATTGAGGCAGGGTGTAGGAACCACGGGGTTTGATACGGTCATTGAAAAGGGGTCAATAGGACCAAAAGGCCGCAATGTTTCTGAGATCATACCAAACTCTGCTTTGATTACTGTTGAGAATGATTTTGAAAAGGAAGCAGAAGCATCTGAAGAAAGCAGCATCAAGGAGGGTTCTCTAGTAGAGGTATGACGCTGAAGCTGAGGTGTGATCTGATATGGTTTGGAGTTTTTTTTTTTTTTTTTTTCCTCAAAAATATAGAGATTAGCTTTTTTCCGTTCACTGGATTGTTTACAGCAGTTTATATGTTCATGTGCCATCTTTCTTGTGAAGCTTGGCATTTCTATGTGCTTTATGGCCGTAGCATAAAATTGACTTGTTTTCTTTTAGGTACTCAAAGATGGGGCTGGATTTGGAGAAGCCTGGTTTACTGCTAAGGTATTGTGTTTGCAGGATGGAAAAGCCTGTGTGTGTTACACTGAGCTTCAGTCAGATGAAGGTATACCACCTCAACATGCCTTGCCTCATGTTGGTGTTACCGGTTTTCTTTTAAGTAATAATTTCATGTTGACTGTTTATCATTAGGAGTTTGTTTGGTTGGATGCATTTTGTTAATCATATATTTCATAAATAGAACTCTTCGTTATTAAGATGTTATGCCTATTGCATGTGCATGGTCACTTACTTTACACTTGGTTTCTCATCTACTTTGTTCAGGGAAACTGCAGGAATGGGTGGCACTTGAAGGTGAAGAAGATAAGCCACCAAAGATACGAATTGCCCGCCCTGTTACTGCTTTGGGACCCGACGGAACAAGGAAAAGGCGCAGAGCAGCTATGGCAGATTATACTTGGTCTGTTGGAGATAAAGTTGATGCATGGATACAGGAGAGGTAAGCGCAAGTTATAAAATTCAAAAAAATTGATTGCTCTTGCAGAGAATCTTGCTAGAGAAATTTTTATAAGAAGATTAATATAATTATACAGCCTGCAATTTCCTTTAGCATGCACAAAAAGATTTAGGGCTTGTTTGGAACTGCTTTTAAAATGGCTTAAAGTGCTTTTTGTGAAAATGTTTTTGGAATCAATCTTGAGTGAAAATGCAAGTTAATCATGAAAAAGCGCTTGAAGTGCTTCCTAAATAAGCACATAACCGGTGCTTCTTGCAGGAAGCGCTTTTAAAATCTATAAACATTTTCTCTAAATGCGCTTTCAGTCATTTTAAAAGTACTTCCAAATGAGCCTTTATATTTTGTGAGTTGCTTTTTCCATTACTAGACGAATTTTGCTTTGCAACTCTCCTTTATTTGGATATACATTCCCTACATCTTTCTTCACTATCTTAAGCATGCCTAGTCTTTGGTTTCAGAGCGACTTGTTAGTGTGGATATATTAGATATTAGTGCATTTGGTGATTGCAAACTCGCATTCAGTCTTACCATTCTTGTACTAACTGTGATTTTAATGCTGTTTTTCCATTTTCCACATCTATTTTTTGGACTTTTCATTTGATATTATCCCATTTGCAACACATCACATGTGTATTTACTTATTTTTTCAGCTGGTGGGAAGGAGTTGTCACTGAGAAAAACAAGAAAGATGAAACTATATTAACTGTCCACTTTCCAGGTGTGTATGAATTTTTATTACTGTTATTTTCTTGGGTGGGGTTGCTTTCATTAAGTCACTTCATCTAAATGCTCCCCACTGTACTATTTGAAACTTACTGTTAGTTGATTGGATACTCTCCTGTTATGAATTCTTACAGCTCAAGGGGAAAAGTCAGTTGTTAAAGCTTGGCATCTTCGGCCTTCTCTCATTTGGAAGGATGGCAAATGGGTTGAATGGTTTAGTGTGCGAAATGACACCTCCTTCCTTGAGGTACCATGTTTATATAGCTTCATGCTTTAATATCATATGATTGTTGAAAACTTCTTAAGTCAATTTTATTTCTATTTTACTGATGTGCAATTTGATGTTCAGGGTGATATGCCTCAGGAAAAGCGACCCAAATTGGGCAGTCCTGCAGTGGAAGGCAAAGGGAAAGATGGCACATCGAAAGGCATTGATGTTGTTGACTCAGGGAAACCCGTAGACCCAAGGTTACTGAATTTATCTGCAAATGAAAAGGTATTTAATATGGGTACGAATACCAGAACTGTGAATAAGCTTGATGCAACCAGAACAATTCGAACAGGGTTGCAGAAGGAAGGGTCAAGGGGGGTTGTTTTTGGTATTCCCAAGCCTGGAAAGAAGAGAAAATTCATGGAAGTTAGCAAACATTATGTGGAAAATGAGAGTAACAAGACTAATGAAACTAGTGATTCGGTGAAATTTCCGAAATACTTGATGCCTCAAGGATCCCGTGGATTGAAAAATACATCTAAAATTGACAAGAGGGAAAAACAAGTGGCAGAATCCAAGCTAAAGGGTCTGAGGTCTGGAAAGCTGCAAAGTTTGTCAGGTAAATCTGCCGCACAGAAGGACAACCTCTTAACAGATGCACGCAGTGCCTCTGATGGTTCAAGTGAAATGGACAATACAGGAAAGATCAAAGATTCTGTAAACCGTGCCGAGGGTTTATCCGGAAAGCATACCCTATCACAAACAACACAGGGCCAAATCGAATTTTCTTCACTAGCTCCATCATCTGATTCTTCATTCAAGAAAGTCTCCACTTTAACTGCTAAATCTCGGGCAAACAAAGGAAAACTTGCACCTGCTGGTGGAAGGTTGGGTAAAATTGAGGAGGGCAAAGTGTTAAGCGGAAATCCGTCAAAGTCGACTGCTGAAGTTGTTGAGCCTCGTAGATCAAATCGCAGAATTCAACCTACATCAAGAGTAAGCATTTAGATATATTTTGGTCTCTGTTTTGCATATAGATGCTTATTCGTTTGTTATGATGAACATCGCAGTAAATGGTTTATCAAGTCTTTAGTCTGATTATATCTCAATCTGAGGATGGTTCCCTTGGTTATCTGCTTCTTTGATTTATGAAGTTGGTGATGTTACAGCAGAACTTGTACAGGATGTTTTGGAAGTTGAATTGCTAATTGTAGTGTAGGTTTGTAAAATTATTAGTAAATTGAAAAATCATTTCGACAACTATTAAATTTTAATGTTTTATACAAAAACACTCAAGCGGTCAAATTTAATAAAAAAAAAAAAACCCCATCCATCAACTTGTCATGCTCTAATTGATTGATTGCTGTGAAATTCTTTTGGTGCCCTTCTCTTGTTACAAAGTAAGCTGGGTTGTTTCCCTTAAGTATTGAGTTTGAAGTGTTTTTGAAAGTGCTGTGTTATCAAGGGCTTGCATGTAAAAAGCCCCTAAATTTTCTTCCAACATCTCTCTGATTTAAGAAAATTGTAGTTACTTTTATTGTTCATATTATAACATTTTCCTTCACTCGTTGGTATCCATGTACAACATTCATGCTAGTTTTGTTGCTTGTTCACTCGTTGGTATCTATGTGAACATTCTCTTATTTTATATTCAAAACTGTAAATCTGAGATGATCACATTGTTGGCCACAGCTACTAGAAGGACTGCAAAGCTCGTTGATCATCTCAAAGATTCCTTCTGTTTCACATGACAAGGGCTACAGAAGTCAGAACCGGAATGCCTCTAGAGGTTAACTTTTATCCCCCATGGTTTTTTTCTTTGCAGATAATTTGCAGCACAGATATTCTTGTTTTTGTGAATGTGATTGTGTTTTCTGACTCTTTGATTGTGACAGGGAATAACAATGGTTAGGAGCAGCTCTGCAAATGATGGATTCGAGTCTGAGGATCGTCAATTATTGGATGACCAGGCCAACATGCTCGTGCGTAGTTGTGTATATTTATCATAGAGGAGGATAAGCGTAGGGATGGAAATTCTTGCTTCCTTGATTTCGGTCAGTCATAAAATGTAGTCGGTAGATGTTTATAGCCATTTTAGTTTACAAATTATGGTTTCCGTTAGGTGGTCTTTCGCCCAGATAGGTTGTATATGGAAAATTATCCATTTAGTTTGGCTTGTAATGCAAGGAAGGATTTCAGATGATTAATCATATAACCTGTTACTGTTTTGTCCATTTGGATATTTAATATTATGTCATCTCATTCGTCGACATTATGCATAGCATGGGTATAATCTGGTTAAAATATTTATTGTTCCAACCATTCAATGCTACGTTAGTATTGAAGAAAAATCCGATTTCTCTGTCGAAAGTTTCGATGTTTGAGCTCTATTTTTCTAGCCCAGGTTGAAATCATACAGCAGTCCGAGTAATGCTCCTTCTGACTTTATCAAGAGAAGCAGTTGCATGTGCAAAGAGGGAGCTAAATCTTATAATATTCTTTATTTTTTAGTTTATGCATGCAACTGTTTCAATTTTTTGTTTTTATTCTTGGTATTAAATCCAAGATTAAAGTAACCATACGTTCTTTGGTCATCAGGTGACCGAGAGAATATTTTTTGTAAACATATATCACTTGGCAGATTGACAAGAGATATTTTTTGTAAATATCTCATTGAGAATCGATGACATGTTTACTGAAAAGTTGAAGAAACTACGAACCAGTATGAGAATGAGCCCCAGTTTGAGATTGAGGTGATTTTTAAAAAAAAAGCTGCTATAAAAAAGAGCTAGGAGAGGTTTTGGTGTTTGGTAAACATTCAGCTTCAGCTTTTTTTTCACAGTTTTGAGTGAAAAAAAGCCAAAAACAAGAAGCTGCAAAACCTAATTTTGAAAAACCGGCTTTTTTTTCACATATGTTTTACATAAAAGTTTACCAAATACTATAATACTACTTTTTCTTTTCAAAAGTACTTTTATAGAAAAATTTACCAAACATTCTGCTGCTTTATTTCACAGTCGCTTATTTTCACAGCACAGCAGAAGCAACTTTTTTTCAAAGCACAGCAATACCAAACCAGCCCTGAATGTCACAAGTGTATACGAGATAAACAAGATCCCGTTAGTCCATAAATGATTTTTCAGGTATGTCAATATGTCATATACTCTAAATCAACACGAACTTTCATTACTTGGAACTAAATGCACGATATGACATAAATGAGAATGATGGGAATTCTTACAAGTTATCGTAACTTTAAAGAAGAGATTAGTTAGGAACTAGTTACAACCTATCCCTAGAGTGTTAGCTTTGCGGCTAAGACATGTAAATAAAGTTAAAGATGCCGAATTTACACACTTGGTCTAGTTGCAACCGATTTTCACCGTCGGGGAAAGTCCCGAGTTAAATCACATGAACGACAATTGTTGGTAAAAAAAATAGACGAAGAAAATGAAAGAAACCGGAGGATATTGAAGCTATAAATCAACATGTTTACACTCGTTACCGAAACTTGGAACCCAGAAAGTGGGGGAATAAAAGAGAAGAAAACATTCGGGGGACTCTGTTAATGCAACAGAACCTGGCAGCGATGGGTTTCTGCCCCGGCTAGAGTTATTTACTAGCAAAACTAATTTATAAACAATTGCAGCTCAGTGAACCTCTCTCCTGTACATGGATTGAATACATTCATTCACAACGGAGATAGAACAGCAACTAGATATAACCTGTGTAATGGCGTCACCCTGTGCATGAAATTTGGGGCTGGCAAGATGAAAAAATTGCCATACAAAGTAAGCGGCAAAGTCACCACCATACCTGATTAATTTAGATGAGAGATCCGTCCAACCACTACCTAGTTGGTCTCCTTTTAGCCTGCTTCCTTTCTTCGTCCCTTTAGTCTGGGAAAACTTCATCCTTTTCGTCATCTCCTAAAGATAAACGCTCTTTTCCCATGTTCCTCTTGATTGATATTTGTAAAGCCTTCTCACCTGGTTTCTCTACATTATATGTACTTTTGGTTTTTCCTGCTGAGTGATGATCTCTGTCGTTGCTCTTTTCAATATCTTTGAATGGTTTCTGGCAGATGCAAGCCTGTGGAAATTCATGGAATTCACCCCGACCAGGTTTCACCTCGTCAGGGTCACCCATGAATCCTTTTTGGCATGACTTTACTTTTTTTGAAAATGTTTCCCAATTCATCTGATGCCTAGACATGAACAAAGCACTGAGCCTCTTAGCATTTGGCCTGATGGTCCTCTTGTGACCCATATACCTCCTATAAACGATGAAACAAAAAATGTAACACATGGTCAAGAAATCTCTTAAAACGAAAAGGATTAAATTTAATAAGAAACAAAATAACAAGTAGAAATAGTTGCACAAATTACAAATCTAACTTGACAATGACCATGATATCAAACTATGCCAAAAAATTCTGAGAACTTTATGCTAGGGTTTCACTTGAAATAAATCTCTCCTCGTCACCGATGGATGTCAACACAAGGTTAGCTGGGAAGTCAACTAAACGAATATACACTAGACTACTAGACAATATCACATGTTTACTTGAGGACAGCAAGATCTTAATCTGTAAGATTTATTAACCATTTTAAGATGCAAACTTACTGCAGTTGGAATGATTTCACTGTTGAAAGTTTTTGAGTATACCAGTACTCTATTGAAGGATAGCAAATTATTAAATTTCTGCAAATCTAGCCAAAGTCTAAATTTGGGGAACAAGTTACGGGAGCAATCAGTATCCCCAATGTCAAGTATACCTGTATTCAAAGGAGTTAAATCCCACAGAAACTAGTTTGAACTGGAAAGACAATGAATTTTCTAGCACAAGCAATTGGGAGTTACATAGACATCAAAATGCACAATGAAATATGGAACAGTTGATGAGGGGAAGACAAGATGTTTTGCTGCCTGTCTAGTGCCTAGGAGAAATCCTCTGTTAAACATTTAGAAAAAGGAAGAAAGGATAAGCAAACATAAGAAAGAAAAGAAAGGGAAAAAAATACTTGAAACTTCAAAACAAAATAACTTCAAGTTAAAAAAGGTAGTCCATTTGTTAATTAGTTCTCTCAAATGCTATAGCTTAGGCTTGCGCAAAATTTTCAATTGTAGTTGAACACTGTCATGCTTTGTTAAGTTTACCGTGATAGAGCAGTAATAACTGCACCAGCATTCTCCAAAATCAAATTTATACATAATTTACTGATCCCCAGTATCATTTTGGATATATATTTTTTTCTTTTTCATGCATTAGTTCAATCCCCAGAAAGGCTGATGTAACAGTGAAATAGATTTCTAACCTTCGACCTGTGAGAATCTTGGCCATATTCCCGTTATTATTAGTGACAAATACATCACTTTGGTCAGAGACAATGTAGTCAATTGCAGCACGACGGGAGGAGAATGGAAGAAAAGGTTTCAGCTCCTCACTAGCAAGCATCTCCTTTGTGTAAAAATTTGGGAAGAGCTCTCTTAGAGGTCTCAAAGTTTCTTCCCCACCATATATTTCTCCAGATGCAATGTAGAGATACGTGTCATTTGCAAAACCAAGTGCACGCAGCATCAAACCCACTTCATACGGAGTCAGTGGACATTTTCCTCGCTTTCTCTCTTCCTCGGCGCTTAAATCCTAAATGAATAATAAGAAAAATTACACCGGTATTCAAATTACAGTGTGGAGCCAATTGTACCAACATCACCAGCATTGCACACTATATAATGGCAATTACTATGCAATGTCACATGAGCTTCATATAAATACAAAAAAAAACATATCTTGCTAAGAATTGACACATAAGTCGTAACAGAATATAATATCTATCATAATTCTCATTGAGATTAATATGAATCAGAATTATAAAAGAACAGCAATCTCACAGGTAATGTCGCCCATCGTTTCCTTATTTCAGCAAACTCATCTCTCTCTTTATCACCCCCGCCATAATAACACCCAGAAAATGCTAGCATATCAGGTTCAAACCTGTCATTAATGAGTGTCATTCGAAATCCAAAAACAACAACAGAAATTCAATCATACATATCATGAAAGGATAGCAGTTCTATAAGAAGAAAACAACTGATTGTGAAGATTATATTGGTACAATAAATGGATATAACCAAAAAGGTAAAATAACAAGAAAAGCTACAAAATTCTAAATGTGATGACTCATAATTCTGGATATTATTCAAGGTTTATTCTAAGGTAGTGTTTGTTTCTGCGCTTTGGTGCGCATTGGAAGGGTTTGACATGCATTCCCCAGGACTGGTAAATGCAGATGAGAATGACATGGTCTTTCCATGGTTATCACAAACCCACAAAAAAGAAAAAAGGTTTTGCACCCTGAAAGGAAGAGGTGGCTTTCCCATTCCCAATCTCCAGTTCAACTATATAGTAAACTATGGTCCATGAAACAAGCACGACCTATGATCCTGTAGGCAGAGGTGGCCTTTACACACACTCCTATCCTCCATGAACATTAGATTCAAGTTGAAATTTAAAAATATCAGCTGCCTTCTAAATTAATAGGCAATAGAAACAAACCTCAAGTGAACAGCAATGAAACGTTTTGCCATCTTTCGCATTCTCACAACAAGTTTGTGACCGAGTTCATGTATAGATTTTGTAAATTTAAGTGCATGATAATTAACACGGCAACGCAACTTTTGCAGCTCATCGTCAAGGTTACTTGAAAGTCTATAATCAAACTTCGTCAATTGCAAAACCTGCCAAATTGCGAAAGTATTAACTGCCATTCTGAAACAGACTACAGTGCTTTTACTAAGACAAGGAGACAATGGATTTAGGATATCTTGTACACCACTGAATAAGATAACCATCAGATAATAGCAAAGGGGTCTTACACGTCTCCTCAAGAGTATAGGCAAAACTTGTTCAATATAATATTCAGGTTCAGATTTCCTTGGCACACGCATGGTATATGGAGGCTTTTCCATGCTCCGCATGACTTTCTCAGGAACTCTCCGGACAATCGTCACGTCTTTTGCAAGATTAGACATGAACCAATCGACATCAAAAATGTGGATAAAGTCACTGCATACAATAGTAGCGTATTTAATGGGATGATAATTCAACAGCCAATTTTCTACCAACACTAGAATGATATTCTTTTAAAGAGAAACAGAGAGTAAAACAGAAAAGTTAATTGACGGAGCTAAAACCTTGTTAGAACCACATTACCTGTCATCCTTCCAATAGGAATGATGATCCAGCTCGGGTACAACTAAGGTAGCATTAAGAATCCGGGCAACTACCACTGCATCTGTTATCTGATTGCAGGAAATAAGTTACTATTTTCAGCATTGACGAGTAAGTCAATTAAAACAACAATGTGACTTACTCCTGTTCTTTGTTGGTTCAACCCCCCACTTGTTGCAATCAGCAAATACCCGTTGGATGATCGCTCTTTCACAGCCGCTGAATTCGAAAGATAATTACTTCAAATTGAAAACACAAACATAACAATGGCAAATTGACAATGCAAACATGATACATGGAAATCGAACTCACGAGCATAGCGAGGCCCGCTTTGACTGCACCCGTAGTAGAATTTCGAGTAGCTGGACTTCCAAACATCAATTGCCTCACGCCCATTTCCATTCTGAAATTCAAAAACCCACCATTTTTTTCAACTAATTTGAATCAAAAATCAAAACTTTAAATAAATAGATAAATTTTAAAAATTGAAAGATTAAACAGGAAAGAGTAGGAGCAGCGGTGCAGTACCCGCTTTGTGTAGAATGAACTTAACGAAGTGTTCATGACCAAGCGCTGGGAGTACCACTCGAGATCAGATGCCACGTGACCGGTGAAGAGCGAAATCAGGCCCAGCCCAAACAGCATCAGCCCACACACCAGCGACCACGACCACGACCACGACATCACCGTCTGCTTCCTCTCCTTCTGCGACAGCGACGGCGTCATTTTGGTGGCGACGGCGATGGCGGGGGCCGGGGCGGGTGATCTCAAGCTGAGCACGTGCTTCTTCTCGCCGCCATTGTTGAAGCCGTTCTGGTGATGCTGCTGTAACAGAGCCAGCTTCGCTGCCGCCGGAGTCCAGCTGAACCGCCACGCCTTCACCACGCCCATCCAGAACAACCGCCCTCACTCTTCCAGCTTATTTACTGGAAATGCCATTCGCCCTCCAAATAATGCGTCTCCGCGATCGGATTGCGGACGAGCGCGCGGCAGAGTGCTGTCCGGGGAGATCAGGAAGCTGGAAAAAGAGGAAGGGCAGGTGGTGTAAATAATGGGAATGCGGGGGTTCGAAGTCGAATATTGGTTCAACTTTAAGCTCAAACCCTAAGCCTGGAGAGTGCGGGGTTTCAGGCAACAGTCACTGTGCAGCTTTTGAGATGCGTTGCAAGACACTGGAGATCTTTTGAGAGAGAAACAAGAAAAGAGGAGAGAGATTTTCCGGGGAGAAGAAGGCGCCAGGCGGTGGATCCACTCCTTTTCCTTTGTAGGATTTTCTGTTTACCCATTTCTGGGTTTCTAGAGAGAGAGAGAGATGGGACTGGGATTTTGGTTTGGTGTTTCTGTTTTTGGTTTTTCTTGATTTTGTGCAGATCCACGGTGGTGGAATGAAAAATTGAGAGAGAACCGACATAGCTTTTCG
>JAOTRO020000020.1:332070-344881 GCA_028566515.2 Pyracantha coccinea | reverse complement strand
GAATGTTCTCTATTGAAAGTTATGCATCAAGAAGGGCCTTCTCCAGATGTCCATTCACACGCTCCAAAATAGGAATACTAATTTGCTTAAATTCATCCCGCTTAATAAATCCCCTAACATCTTTCTCTTCCATTAAACATTCTATATTCAATGGCGTCTCGTGATTTGCACTAAGCACATTCTTCAGCTTTTCACAAGCGGTACGAAGGCGAAGGCAAGCCCTTGCATTCTAGAAGACATCAATCTTGTACTCTTGCTTGAATTTACCTGCAAAGTGGTGGCACAGTGCTTCATCAAAGTCCCTACCTCCTAAAGACTGGTCAAAGGAATGAGCCAATATTTTCAGCTACCTCTTCTTAAAACCAGCAATGCAGACTTGCATGCTAGCATGCCCAATATCAACAAAGGCAACATTCAATTGGTCATTTTCTGGTAAATCTGTCTTGTAAATACCATAAGCCAATGCAGTCACTGTAGTTTCATGGAACAAGCGAAGATGGTTCAATCCAACAATTTTTGCTGCATCCATAACAGCTCTTATTTGGAAATCAGTGAAATAAACTAGAATCCCAATACAACAATCGACAACAGCTGCATTGAGATTATTCTCAACTATGATTTTCAGATCAGAGAATAGCATTCCAAGAACTTGGGTAGGTGTAAATGCCTTTTCTTCTGCCAAATAATGGGCATGAATCAATGGATATCCATCAAGCCCTTCAGAAACAACAAAAGGCATTGACTTGATATCCTTTTGCAACACAGGATCCAAAAATTGCTTACCAATCATGCGTTTAATCTGGGAAATAGTGTTCTTAGGGTTCATCAATGCTAAAGCAGTTCCAACAGTCCCAATGAACCACTGTTTCTCACTGAAACAAAAAAGGGCCGGAGTTTCACGTTTGGACTCATCATTGAGCACAACGTCAATACCCCTCTGCCTGGCTACTGCCACAATGCAGCTCTGGTTTCCAAAATCAAATCCAACCACGCTCATCTTTGCAAAATTTTAAATCTGGAAAATAAGAAAGACCCACATTCAGTATACAACCAAAATTGGAATTCCAAATCAAGTAAGAGACCATATTCATTAAACAACTGAATTCTAAATAAATAACACCAGTTTAATCATACAAACAAGCAAAAATCCGACGTTCTAACGATGAATATCTTCACTGTAAGATCCCACATCGTCTAGGGGCAAGGATCTTGTAAGCCTTATATGTATATTCCCATATATACCTAGCACGAGGCCTTTTGGGAGTTCACTGGCTTCGGAGTTCATCGGAACTCCAAAGTTAAGCGAGTAGCGCGCGAGAGCACTCACATGATGGGTGACCCACTGGGAAGTTGCTCGTGAGTTTCCAGAAACAAAACCGTGAGGGAATGGTAAGCCCAAAGCGGACAATATCGTGCTACGGTGGTGGAGCGGGCCCGAGATGTGATGGACCCTGGGTCGAGATGTGACAAAGATACTGATTGTTAACCAAAAAATAATGATTGAACATTATTTAAAATGCAAATTACATATATCTATTCATATTTTTAATCAAATTAGTTGAAAAATAATTCTGTTATTGGTCCAAATATTCGTGAACGATTGACAATCCTTACTATACAAATTTGTAGCATGTGTATGTCTACAACAACTAAAATTTGTTGAAATTGTTTGTGATACATAAATTAGGCCACTTATATTTTAGAATGGCTAAAAACGACTTTAGATAAGCCAAAGCATTTCATAGTAAATAAAAGAAAGTTAAATCATTTGAAAGTATATATCATCATAATCCTTTTAGAAGGCACTATTTCGGTCTAGTGATATTCTTGTTTATTTGTAAATTATAAATAAGAAATCTCGAATTTAATTTCATAAATTAACAAGTTTGATACCTAATTATATATGATATATTGTGTGTGTGTGTGTGTGTGTGTATATATATATATATATTGTACATGAGGCAGATTTCTTAATATGGGAGGCCGGACCCTTCAAGTCAACCAACTTTTACAAGACGGGTACGAGTTTTTGCATTCTCATTGTCTTATTCATAGTTGAGCTTCGATTATTTGGTGTTGGTTCATTTCACCTCTTATCTACTAAACTTGGCGCATTTTTCATAATAGGCTCTCTACGGGTGATCTGTTTCAGTGTGTCAAATATGTCGGTTCCTAATGTCTAAAACTTCTTTTCATCTTCTTTTTTCCAATCTGACTGCTCAGTTTGGTACCTTTTCGCGACGACCTTCTTCACTTAAGGAGTTGTCGCATGTTTTCACTAGCCAGTCCTTTTCTTTTGGTGTGTTAGTGTGAACTTCCAAATGAAGCAAAAGGTGTTTAATGGTTGGCTATAAGGACACAGCTATAACATATATCACAAAAATGGTGTCCATATATATATAGAAGGATTAGGATCAAGGCATAAACTTTTTGACTATTTTTTTTTACTCATTTCTAGCCTTTGGAACTTTTAACGTCAATCTTAATTAGAACTCTTGGATGTTACAAGTTCTAAAGTTGACCCCTAATTTTAGTACAAATATTTGTTTACCTCTTAAAGATTCAAGAGATCGAGAACTTAATCTGTTTTTATGTGCGTCAAATTACGTATCAATCGAATGAGAGGAACAAAAATAGTGAATTGTACGACAACAATGTATTGCTGCCTCTCTCTCACGTTCTCGAGGAGTCTCCCATCCTGGGTTTCACGTTAAATTAGTTTTTTTTTTCTTCTAGTTTAAATTTATTTTGTGAGGTGTTTCTTATTAATTTAGATTATTATTTTATTATGAATTATAATCCACATCATTTGTCCGTTCATCCTAACCCTATATGGAATTGCCGGCCCCAGCTCTGAATCATGATTTAACATTTATGCATCTCTGTTCATACTTGTACTGCATTCCATTTAAACCTTCTTCAATAGCAGCCAGCTAACTTAGCGCTGATATGTTGCTTCTGCAGAGAGCAAGAGTGAGTAAACAGTGGACATGGTGGGTTAAAAATTGCTCTGTAAATTGACCATCGCGGTCTCTCTACTCATTCCCCTATCTTGTTTTCAATATAGGTATGGATTCATTCTTTTCTATATGAAGATGGACATCATTTTATTGTATAAATGTCATAATTTGAACCGTTGGTTCTCTTTATTGTCATATAAAGATTTGGAAAAATACCTTTATTTTAAAGAATATTTAGTCATTCATATGAATAAATAAGCTGACAATTAATCATGATGATATTACTTGTTGCAACAAACGTTGATTTGTTCGACAAATATGAGTGGCTAAACGGTCTATAAATAATATAAATGGCCCACCCCCTCCTTAGTATAGACAATATCATTTGTTAAAAAAAAACTTTATTGTCCATAATTATATTTTGTGATAGAAGTCAAAAATATCTTTTCATCATCTGTTGGTTAACAAAGATGGTTATTAATATGTAGTTTAAATAAACACTCCATACACCCAAAGGGTAGGGTTATGACACACCCTTGTCAATTTTCATCCATTGATTTTCTTCAAGTCATTCGATCCAACATCAATAAATTAAGAATGGTGTATGAAAGGTAATGAGCGTGTGGATAGCACCACCACAACCAAAAATATGGAAGCTCCAAACCAAATGGTTGGCCTGCTTGTGAATGTATGGGCTGAATAACTTTGTTACAATTGCATGGGCTCTTAAGCCTCTGTGGCCCAATCATGGTAAAATGGTGTTGTTATATTCGTGTGTGCAGTTCTTTGATAGAGCCGAAGATCAAGTGATCATTGCTTTCGGTTTTTTGTAGGATGGTGAAGTTCAAAAATTTTGACTAATTTTATAGGCCTTTCTCAGCTGAACAACATATTCAATCAGCATATTATAGAGCCTTTTTTATATATACAAAATGATGAGATAGTTTCGCTAAACTCGTTCAAATTACGGAGAGGAAAGATTCGTACTTGGATGCAAAAGATGGAACACACTGTTTATAGCCAACTTAGTTAAATATATGTTTGAATTAGGGAAACGCTTTTCACACACTTCATTTTATCTGTCTCTTGATTTTCTTTGAATTATTCAAACCAATAGCAAAAAATAAACAAGAATGTGTAGAGGGAGAGTAAAAGAGTATGGAAATCACTTCCCCAAAATTATGCCGAGCAAACAAAAAATGGTTAATAATGATAGTAATTCTTGACCTTGTATCCGTGTTTCACTTTGATAATTCAATTTACTTTTGTTTAGCCAAGTTTTATATGCGTATTTGAGACCAATAGGTTGAGTCTTAAACCTTGAAAACGAAATTAGACCTTCAATTTAATTAATCTTGGTGAACCACCAAGTTGGCCAACATAGTATTTGATATTTTTCGTGCCAACCACAATTGTCTTTGTCATGCATGACTAGTCTTTATGGATGGTTCGCTTAAGACGCCCAAGTCCCCTTCTTGCAAAGCTTATTAGAGTACGTATCTCCTTTTAGTTTTCTTTTCACTCTTTTTTCATTGTTAATTAATTAATAATAGATGCTAACGCTCTTAACCACTCTAACTATACGCGTTTTTGGATTTTATGTGCAACTTATACATAAAATACGAGTTGACACAAGCACTATGTCAACAAAGAAAAAAAAAGTGATTTTCAACACTCAAATTTTCTCTTCTTACACATCCATGTTTATGTACAACATTTGAATTGAATAGTTTCAAAAAAAGTCAAGTGGCAAAAATAAACATAGGTACACCTGATCAAACAAAAGTGTGCAAATATTATTTTCCAAAAAAAAATAAAATTGGAAAGATATATATAGAGATTCATGTTTCACACATCCAAAGAAAATTAAAACTCTACTATAAAATCAATTGAGAATATCAAAACGGCATGAGGCTTAGGCTAGGACCAATAATAACGAAAGAGAAAAAAGCACTAGACAAATGAAAAAAGTGCCGACTTTGGGATCATGTTTGATGGCAATAATGACCAATACAAATTATTCACTCTGGGTTATTTAAGTGTACTCGCGTCATCCCTCATATATAATAAACTTGAAATATTGTCTTCCGAAAGCGAAACTAAAGAAAACGAAGGGAGACCTTTAGGCCACCAAGAAAACAAAACAAATAGATATCCCTTAATTAATTAAATCATTCTTATGTATGCATACTCAATCTTCAAGCATGAGTCTTGCTTACCTAAGATTTTCATTTTGAGGTTCCGTAAGCTCTTGAAACTTCATCTTGCTATTTAAATCTCATTTGGCTAATCATCCTCTCTACGATCTTGGTTAGAACCAAGCCTCCATAATAATGCATGTTATTGTATACTTATTTACAACAAAAAAATTTAATTAACTTAAGAATGGAGCCGATTGGCAAAGGATTTGGTAAACTTTCAGAAAATGATTATGAAAACAAATTCTTATGTCCTACGCAGATAAAATCTTGAGTCTACCATTGTTGCAAAATGAAGATTGAGTGTTGCTGTACCAAATGCTCTCATATCGAGGGCTTTGAAGTAGAAGCTAGAAAATAAGGAATTAATTTTTGAAGGGTAATGCTAGGAAGACTAAATTTGAAGATAAAGTTTTGAAAACTAAATGACATCAAAGTTGATTGGTTTATTACTTAAATGTCGATAAACGTGCTTATTTCTATTGGTAACACATCATTTAGTTTACACGTTTAGTCTCTCTAGCATTACTTATTTTTGAATAAAAGAAAACCATATATTTTAATCACTCATGAATCAAGAACGTATTGTTGGCGTAAGTTCAGTTTAGAATATATCACCAATATTGTTCTAACTTAATCAATTAATATTGAATGTTTGATTTTATCGCAAAAACTTCAATAATATTAGAAGTGAAAGCTCACATATAAGTTGTACATTATTTGTTATATTTTCGATATGAGACGATCTATTCTTCAACATATATGTCATAACTCATGAGGTTGGACCCAAAACAAATATTAAAATCATGAGGTATTTCTTGACTGTTGAAAATTAATTTTGACCACTAGTCCTTTTCTCTCGTTGGAATTTGCTTGGAAAAACCTTTCTGCATGATCAGTTCATACATTTGCTTAATGATCTGCCCTAAGATGAAGACATTGTCTTAGTTTTCTCTTCTTTTTGTTTTTTTTGGAAACTAGACATTGTCTTAGTTTAAGTATAACAAGTTAAACCCAAAACAAACCCTCACTGGAAAATGATTTCTCCACACTCATACTCAACCATTTTAATTCAAATCACCAAATTTGGTCAACAAATAGAGTACTTTAAACTGATCAACTAACCTGACCTACACTTCAAGTTTTTAAAGCATATCCTATTTTCTTAATTTCCCCCAGATAAACAAAACCCAGAACCCATAAATCATAACCAACCCAGACCAAGATGCCCATTTTTAATTAAGCAATGATTTAAAAAAAAAAAATCAAGAAAAACGGATTAGTGAAAGTAATTATTGGTTAACAGAAAACAGACCTAGTGGTTTACCCATCATTTGCTCTTGAAAGTCAGAATCTCCAACTCAAATACAAGCACGGAAGAATCTTATTAACTTATCTTTCCACCATTATTCCAATTTCTAGTGCTCTTTTCCCATCGATCCTACCTATAAGCCCCCAAACTTTCGATGATTTCTATATATTCAAATTAAAATATTCGTCAATCAATTTTTTTGTGTGTTTTATATAATTCATTTCTTAATCCAAATCCTTTCCATCGATCAATAAATTAGCCTATGCGTTCTCTTCCCTCTTCTGCGATCCCAGGATAACTAACACAACTGAAAAACCAAACCATGTTCCCATTTTTCAGGTACAACTCTTTCTTCTTCTTCATATGCCTCTGCTTCCTCTGTTTTTCCCGCCCTTCCTTTCCCACCAGAATTTTATCGGACTCAGTAACTGTATTAACCGCCGCCTCGGACGTCCACAATGCCACATGGCACGACTTCTCAAGGTTCCTAGACGCCGGGAAAGGAGGCCTAGTCAGCGGCATGTCCGAGCTCAAGAACTACTTCCACCGTTTTGGCTACTTACCCAATTCCAACTTCACTGATTTTTTCGACACAGAATTTGAGTCCGCCTTGACGCTATACCAGTCCAAGCTGAGCCTGCCCATCACAGGCAAGCTGGACACGGACACCATCTCGTCCATCATTTCACCGAGGTGTGGTGTCAGTGACACGTCGCAACATACGGCTCTGCATGCGACGCGTCACTTCGCCTACTTCTACGGCAAGCCGAGGTGGGCGCGCCCTTCCCCCGTATCGCTCACATACGCTTTCTCCCCCAATCACATGGTCAGTTATCTGAACCCATCAGATGTTCAAGACATTTTTCACCGCGCTTTTTCGCGGTGGTCGTCGGTGATCCCTGTGAACTTCACTGAGACCGACTACTACGCTTCCGCGGATATCAAAATAGGGTTTTACAGCGGCGACCACGGGGACGGGGAGCCGTTCGACGGGGTGTTGGGGGTGCTGGGGCATGCTTTTTCGCCTGAGAACGGGAGGTTCCACCTGGACGCGGCGGAATCGTGGGCCGTTGATTTCAAAACGGAAAAGTCAAAGGTGGCGATTGATTTGGAATCGGTGGCGACTCATGAGATAGGGCATGTACTCGGGCTGGGTCACACCTCGGTCAAGGGGGCCATTATGTACCCGAGCCTGAGTCCTCGGACCAAGAAGGTGGACCTCAAGATTGATGACGTGGAAGGTGTCCAAGCTTTGTATGGGTCAAACCCTAATTTCAAGTTTAGCTCATTGCAGAGTGAAAATTCTTACAACCATGCAGTTTCTTTGGAGTCAAGGTCTTCCTCTAAGTGGTCAATTTTTTTAAAGCTCACCACCACTTTGGTATTGCTCTTAGGCCTTAATTTGGCCACCTGAGAATCATTGGTAGCCTCCAATTTTCTTTTCTTAACCTTTTTTTATTATTTTTCAAATTGGTTGAAAATTCTTATACTTGTATTCTTTATAGTGAAATTGTAGGGACATTTCTATATCATCTTTTTGTATTAGGCTGAAAACCATAAAACACGTATTTTTTTTTTTGTCAAACGGTAGATTAAATGTTAGATTAGCCACCAACGAGGTTTGAATTCACTCCGTCATGCAAGAGCTCAACTCCTTCCACCACTGTGGTAAAGAGCCACTATTTAGATTGAATGAATCAAAAGAAAATCAAGAAACATGATTAAACGGGATATGCATAAGAAGAAAATGGATATGGGAATCATTTTTCCAAAAGGAGAATGACAAAGAGAAGTCAATGCTTGTGTCTAATTAAGCTGAGGACTAATAAATCCTAGCTAGTGGGAATGTTTTGTGCGATGGAAGTCCTATGCCACCAACCCAATTTCTGTGATATATACATGCAACTTCCCGGGCACTGCAAATAATATGCTTGACCTAAAAAAGCGAGGAAATAAAGGTATCACTTGCGTCCCAAGATAGATAATCGTACCAGTTTCTCACAGAACAAGTCAGAAGGAACAATCTAACGTGCATTTATGAGCTTGTCATCGTCTAGAAAAAAAGGGTATTACGATTGTGTGAATGCACTCCCTTGTGGGCATTTTCTTACCAAGAAGTTCTGCATCAGCCATATATAGCTAGCAAGTTTGACAAGTAATACTACACTTACCATCTATTTATACCATCATTTGTACCATTTCTCTAATAGAGGTAAGGCCCGCCAACACATGTGTGTCTCATCTCTATTAGAGATATGATACAAATAGATAATAAGAGTAGCATTTTTGAAGTTTGACACTTAACAATTTTAGAGCTTGCCATTTGATCATCTTTTTTGGATAAGTGGAGCAACATTTTAAAGTAACTTTACCTCGCCTTTGGCATCAACACCTTGGTCATCTTTCTAATAAAAGCTTCGTGCTTTATCTCATTCTGTTAAGACATGAATTTTTGTGACGTTAATGATTGTTAAATTTGTCCATTAACTAAACTGACTTGTTCTCAATTTTCTTTATGCTCCATTAATTCACGTATTTTGCGGGAGGAAAACTAATGAAAATGACCTGAAAACTTTGAGTTTTAATCAAAATGACAAAAATGTGTTGTAAGTTAATACAAGAGTGACTTTTTAGAGTAAAAATGTCATTTTCGTTAAAAATGAACAATACCAGGAGTGTTTCGTTAAAACTCCATTTGGCGGGATTACCATGTTTCTACTATCAATTGGGCATGATGCTTTCTCACGATTATTGATGATCATACTCGTTGTACATGGGGAGGCATGGGTCCAGGCCCGATAAGGGTGGGCTCTAGCCCATCAGAGTTTAACCCGTACCCACGATAGCCCATCTAGACTGAGCCCAACAAATATTTTCCAAAAGCCCAAACCAATAGCAACAAGCACATCGATTCACGCTCTCACAGAGCTCGTGCTGCTAAAACCCTAAACCCTTTTGACATCATTTTTCGGATCAGATCTCATCTGCATATTCACATCATTCGTCCACGGCAAGCCCCTGCAATGGCTTCAGCCTGCAGGCAATTCGCCAACAGAACTTCCCTATCGTCCATCCGATCCGCCGTCAGATCCAGCGTCCCAAAATCTTCCGCTTCACGCTTCCCTCTCCCCACCGCCTCCTCTCCCTCCTCCGCTCCTTTTCGCCGTTTCTCGCTCTCTAGGTTTGCGTTTTATTTGGGTTTTCATTTTATTACTCTTTAATTTCATAATTTGTGGTTCTTAACTGTTGGGTTTGGATTGTTGCCGTGCGTTTTATTTGGGGCAGGCCTCCAGGTGCTTTGGGATGCGTTCAGTCACTACTTCCACTCCACAGCGCGGTGGCGGCGGCGAGGTTGACGTCATCGCTGAGCACTACATCGAGGAGCTGCCGAGCGCTCTCACAGGGTACTCTCTGCCGCACCTCTCCCGGCCTCTAATAAAAAATTTTGCTTTCTTTTGTAACTGTGAGTCACTTTTGCTTTCTTCACAATTGTAATAATTGTATTTATTTCCATCCCATGTCTTCGTTTTCGTGTTTGCTCAATTGGGTTCTCCTCAAAATTTGAGCTTTTGCATTGTTGTTTCTGTTGAGTGTTGCATTTGAACAGACTTGATTGATTAGTAATTCCCCTTTTGTAATGGATTTTTGTGTCCGGTGGAACCCGAATAGGAAATTTAACTTATAGATCGTCCCTTGTACACTTTCAGAGATAATTACGGTCTAGAATAGTAGTAACACAATTTTGGGTAACCCAAAATGGGTTGTTGCGTCTTTGAAACTATGAGCACTCCTCTGTGTAAGATTGGCTCATCCGGTTTCCTTTAGAGCTTCCTGGCTATTCAACGAGGTTGTAGTTTTGATAATAAGAAATTTTTAGGAAATGAAAATGAGGGTGGATGTGCTTTTGATGGGGATGTTATCTGACTGGAATATTTGGTTCCTGCAGGCACATAATGTCCATTATGCTTGAACCTGCTAGTTAAGGCTTGCTGCGTCATTACCAAGTACGAAACTATGAATTTTCCTCAAAAACCTTAAAAATGCTTAACCATGTTAGTTTGGAGGCTTGTATTTCGTCTTTCATTTGATTTGGTCAGTTTTTATGATTGTACCGGCACTTGCCCCATTTTGGTTTCTGTGTCCACAATCTGTTTTGCTATTTTAGTTTGATAATCTGTAGATTAGGAATGTCCAACGACTAATATAGGTTGCTATTATGATGAAATGTTTTCCATTGGGCTGTAGTACACTTCATTCATCATATTTTGGCCATATTATGACAATATATTTTGAGTCTGAAAGTGAGCATATTGGGTTAATGTCTTGAAAACCGTAGCTAATGTAAGTGTAATGCTAATATGGCAAGAAGATATGATAGTATGGAGATAACAAAAGAAAACTTAAAAGTACAAATACTTTGGCTTAAGTTTCTTGAACTTATATTCGTATACCATGTCTAAAATAATAAAATGCTTTGATAACATAGCTGCTCCTTGTCCCAGATGGAATTGATGGTACGTGAGACATGTATGCTGTATATGGAGGTGGGCCCTGCCATTTATGCTCATTGTGTCTGACTTAAAACATTGACGAAAACTAGATATATGTACATGTTGATCGGTGATTATTGGGCAATGTTCCTACCCATATGTATTATGAGAGCAAGTTTTAGTGGATGCTGCATATTTGAGTTTTCTTTTTTTAGTTTATTTTTGTTGTAGAACATCTCTGAAACGTCCCCATGATCACATTTCTTTAACGTTGTTGTGGAGTCGTTCTGATTGGGTTCCTTAGTTTAAAAAACTGGGAGTGCAACAGTATCTGCATTATTCTCCTCTAATAGAGGGTTTCGGTTTGTTTCCTAATTTAAGCCTTTGTATTGTTTGATGATCCAGAGCTTGGTCTGTCAGGTCCGAGGTGATTCGTAGCAGGCTGTCACAGTTACAAGAAGTTACCCTTCACAGGAACGGAAAAGCAAACAGTTTGTAGTTTTATTTATTCAAAACCCTTATTGAAGCTAAAATTGATTTTTCCTAAAGATAGGATGCAGCACTTGTTACATAATAATTCAATTTGCTTGTTCACTAAGTATTTATGAATCTTTGATTTCGACATTAATCCGTGTTCCTTGCCTTCCTTCGTAAGTCTAGTTTACCATGCTTGATGCCCATCCCTGTGATATTTCGTCAAAATTTATGCAATCTAAGGTTGCACTTTGTGATTTTCGGTGGATTTTTTTCGATTGTAAGTTTTGAATTCACCGCAGTAAGAATCTCAGGGGATTTTAGACCTATCCTGCTGAACAAACACACACCATGCCGAGAATGCATCCAAGAGCGGTTAATTTGTACTTTGAATAAGGCTATTTGAAGGTTGCTGTTAAAGGAAATTTTTAGCTTATTGCATTCTTGACATTCACTATCTTGCTCAATTGTTCGACGTTATCTCCTTCAGTCATGTTTTTAGAGAGACAAATTTCACAGGGAAGCTTTGACCTCTCTTGGTCACTCGCAATATTTCCTGAGTTTGGGATCATGATCACTCGAAATATTTCTTCAGTTTCGGACCTAAGAATTTCTCCTTATGTTGACTAATCTTTTGGAGTTGAGATTTGATCATTTTAGTTGGGAGTGTAGTTGGAGTTTTGTGTTCAAATTTAATTTTTGCTTAACACACAAACAAATGCAACACAAAAAATTGCTGTAATTTAGAAAACCCCCAAAGAAAAACGAAACAGATACTTGAAGGGATAACAAGATCGATTACCCGAATTCACTATATGATATAAGCATTTGTAATGTGTGACAAGAAGACGTTACTCCTTACATGTTCATTCTATGGGGGGAGAATGGTTTGTCATTTTGAGGGGATTAGACATGAAAAAAAATTGTCAATTTCAATCCTTCTGAAATTGATTACTTTTTTTCTTGAGTAATGTATCTCCTACTTCCAAGTTGGTCACAACCTTTTTATTTCTTCTTCCAGTATACTTGGAAATAGTGGCTTATTCAGTCCAATTCAATCCTCTATACCAAACGAGACCTATGTACATATTGCTTTTTGAAGAAAGTTGGAGTTGTACCATAAAAACCAATCGACAATATGAGAGTAGCCCAATTACTTATTTCTTTTGTCTCAATATGGGATTAATATTCAACACTTTTCATAAGTGAAAAACAAAATAGTTCATTGTTTACACAGAAAGCAACATGTCCTTAAAACAACAAGGTTCCTCTTGTGAGGATTATGGGAATCTTTAAATTATTTTCGTTCATCGTATATTGTGTGACCAATTTTCGTTATGTATTGTTTATATTCAATTTTAAATAAAAAAATTACAA
>JAOTRO020000020.1:320736-331970 GCA_028566515.2 Pyracantha coccinea | reverse complement strand
GATAATAAGGAAATTGAAGGAAATGAAATCCAAGGCGGATGTGCTTTTGATAGGGTGTGTTATCTGACTGGAATATTTGGTTCCTGCAGGCACATAATGTCCATTATGCTTGAACCTGCTAGTTAAGGTCTGCTGCGTCATTATCAAGTACGAAACCATTAATTTCCCTCAAAAACCCTAAAAATGCTTAACTATGTTAGTTCGGAGGCTTCTGTTTTGTGTATCCTTTGATTTGGTCAGTTTTGATGATTGTACCTGCACTTGCCGCATTTTGGCCTGTGTTATGTGCACGCACAATATGATGAAATGTTTTCCATTAGGCTGTAGTGCGCTTAATTTATCATATTCTCGCCATATTATGACGATATCTGTTGAGTTTGCAAGTGAGCATGTTGGTTAATCCATTGTCTTGAAAACTGTAACTAATCGGTGTAAGTGTGATGCTAATAGGGCAATAAGATACGATTTTATGGAGATAATAAAAGAAAACTTGAAGCACAAACACTTTGGCTAAGTTTGTCGAACTTATATCGTATGCCATGTCTAAATAAATAAGCATGCTTTGATAACATAGCTGCTCCTTGTCCCAGATGGCATTGATGGTACGTGAGACTTGTATGCTGTATATGGAGGTGGGCCCTGCGTTTTTGCTCATCGTATCTGACTTAAAACATTGACGAAAACTAGATATACGTACATGTTGATTTAGGGTTTAGTTACTGGACAATGTTACTAGCCATATGTACTATGAGAGCAAGTTTTAGTGGATGCTACATTTGAGTTTGCTTTTGCTGTAGAACATCTTTGAAATGCCCACATGATCACATTTACGTTTTTGTGGAGTCGTTCTGATTGGGTTCTTTAATTAAAGAAATTTGAAATGCAACAATCTTTGCATTATTCTCTCTTATAGAGGGTTTCAGTTTGTATTCCTAATTTGAGCCTTTGTATTGTTTGATGATCCAGAGCTTGGTCTGTCAGTTCCGAGGTGATTCGTAGCAGAGGCTCTCATCGTTACATGAAGTTACGCTGCACAAGAATGATAAGCAAACATTTTGTAGTTTTATTCGTTCAAAACCCTTACTGAAGCTAAAATTGATTCGTCCTACAAGATAGGATGCCACAGCCAGCTTGTTGCAAATGTGATGTACCCGCAAGAGCATTCGTGACATTTACTATTTTGGTTGTCATTTTTCTAGGGGCAAATTTCACAAAGAAGATTCGGCCTCTCGTGGTCACTCGCAATTTTTCAGAGTTTAGATTTTGTTCATTTGGGTTGTGTAGTCGCGGTTTTGTGTTGAATTTCTTTTTTTATTAAGCAAAAACATCAAAAGAAGAGTCAAACCTAACGGAGCAAAACTATATAGTATATACACGTAGAAAGATATAACTATCGGAGCAAAACTATATAGTATATACACGTAGAAAGATATAACTATGAAGTTGCATGCCACAATGTGTTTGGAGTGCTTTTAAAATGACTGAATGCACTTTTAGTTTGAACTGCTTCTGAAACTAATCTTTAGTAAAATGCAATTGAATTATGAAAGAACGCTTTAACTGCTTCTTGGAAAGATGTAACTATGAGGTTGCATGCCACAGTGTGTGTGGAAGTGCTTTTAAAATGATTAAATACGCTTTTGTTTGAACTACTTTTGGAACTAATCTTTAATAAAAATGCAAAACTCTGGTAGAATGCTTTAACTGCTTCTTGCAAGCACTTTAAGTGGTACTTCTAAATGCATTTCAAGTGCTTTTGAAATCAAAAGCACTTCCACCAAAAATGTTTTTAGTTATTTTAAAAGCACTTAAAGCGAGCATACGTATTGCTTAACAAACAAACCGATGCAACATTTACAATCGAGAAAAGTTGTAATTTAGAAAACCACGAAGAACAAAGAAACATATTTGTGTCATGATAACAAGATCGATAATATATACGATGTGAACATATAAGCATTTTTACAGTTGAATCTCACATCGAGGAAAAGATGACTCTTGCATGTGCTTATAAGTAATTAGGCTACTCCTTGTATTGTCACTTAGTTTTACTGTAAAACTCCAACTTTTATCAGTGACAAAAAAACGTTAATCCTTTTAACAGTTGTTCACCTTGTGTATGTTAATTGCCTTACTGTTTGTTGCTTGTTTTTCTTGTTGTTCCTTTTGTTTCAGCATACTCGCTCTTTCTGGAATGACCTACAGATGGCCGAATTGCTGCTGATTCGAAGCTGAGGGTGGATTGTTCAAGAGTTTCTTCTATTAGTTTGCCGAATTCGACATACAAAAACACACAATACCTGTACAATATATAATACGTGCAGCTAATGTTGAATTGTTGTCACATCCCGGCCCGGGCCCCACCACATACAGGGCTCGATTCCGCTGTAGCACGATATTGTCCGTTTTGGGCCTCGACCACGCCCTCACGGTTTTGTTTCTGAGGCCCTCACGGTTTTGTTTCTGAGAACTCAGATGAGAACTTCCCAGTGGGTCACCCATCATGGGATTGCTCTCGTGTGCTCGCTTAACTTCGGAGTTCCGATGGAACTCGAATCCAGTGAGCTCCCAAAAGGCCTCATGCTAGGTAGAGATGAAAATATACATATAAGGCTTACAGGATCCTCACCCCTGGACGATGTGGGATCTTACATTTGTAATCTTAACTTACTCTTCAACCAACCTTTTAAACTTAATGTATCATCTTAAAAAATGAAATTTTGAGAAAATCTAAACCCTAAATAATCATCTTAAAAAAAATATTATCTCAATTATTTATTTCTATCTTTTGCTAGTGATTAATCATCATCAATGAGGAAAACAATGGGTTGTTGATCAACCATCAATTTGTGTTTCCGGACACAATATAGGCAACTCACTTTGTATATTTGACATGGAGATATGGGAGCTGCTACATTTGAATTAGCTTAGGGCTGGTTTGGAATTGCTGTACTTTGAAAAAAAAAAAAAACTGCTTTTATTGTGCTTTGAAAAAAAAAACTGCTTCTGTTGTGCTGTTTGATTCTAAAATTTTTTTGCTTCAAGATGATTTTATGCAGGTCATTTACCTTTACATTCACATTCAGTCATTCAGATATGTCCTTTACTTGTGATGTTATTGAGGATATCGTCTATTTCATCATGAAGAGGCCTGAAAGATAAGTCGTTGACATAATTGAGACCTTTGTCGTCATAGAAGCCCTATGGCAACAAAACTCTGCGAAGCACAACCCAAGTGGACAAAATCACATCTTCGTTGTATAGGGACATTGGCATGGCTCATACTATGCCGGGAAAGAGTTTGGTTCAAACGAAATGATTTGTCACCAAAGAGGTTAGTTTTTGTTTTAGTATACAATACAATTTTAAGTCTTGATTTTTATCAACTTGATTAGGTTATAAATTGGCAGTCTCATGTTCCTCCCAAAGATGGCAAGCTCAATGCCTAATAATAATTGGTTCATTATTTACTTAACTCAAATCTTCACGCCTCAAATATAGTTGTACTAAAAAATAGTTGCACTACCAACATTTACATAAACAAAATACAATTATATACAACTCAATCATCATTTTGTACTAATTGTTCAGTACACAGAAAAACCAGAACCTTTTGGAACCTGTAGCACTCTTTGGACTAAATATCCCTTCATTCTTGCAGCCATCAAGAATATTATAAAATATTTGAAGTTAACTCCAATGGCAATTTATATAGATATCACTTTGTTAAAATAAAATAAAAAAAATCCGCTTCTACTACAGTCTAATGCCCTTTTTTTATTTGTAAAATGTGAGGGCTTGAATTTATCCTCTATTATTATGATTGTCCTATTGTGTAGTTTAACTTATTTCAACAGATAAAATATTATACCATAGTAGCGTACTTCATAATTCCACATTCTCACCATTGAGTAAATTTATTTGGAAAATGCTACGGATACTACATTTGTTACACTATATTGTATCACCTCACTAATAAAAGTGAGATTTACTTATATCGGTGAACCATATCTTTATTAAAGAAGTGGTATAATATGGTCTACAATCTCTCCATCATACCATATTGTCAAAAGGTGGTTTAATTTTTTAAGGAAAACTAATGAAAAGAGCTTAAAAACTTTGAGTTTTAATGATAATGACAAAATAAAGGGTAAAGTGAATAATACCAGGATTGATTTTTTGGTGTAAAAATGTGATTTTTCGTTAAAGTAAACAGTACCGAGAGCTTTTCGTTAAAGTTCCGTAATTTTTAACACTTCCTATTGTCTAGCCCCACAAAATATTTCGTTAAAGTGAATAGTACTGAGAGTTTTTTGTTAAAGTTTCGTATTTTTTAACACTTCCTATTGTCTAGCCCCACAAAATCCCTGTGGAGTGTAGATTAAGGTATCTAATCTAGCGCCGTTCCACCAACAAGTCCTTAGTTTTCAGAGAGAGAGAGCAAGTCAAATCCAATATTGTAAAAAAGAATAAGATGCAACAATCTGGGCACGTAACTAAACTTATCAAATAAAGGAGATGAAAACAAGAGAGATTTCGGAAAGGGGAAGCACTTAACCTTTCATTGGATATTTCCTTAATTATTTACAAATAACGTATCTTGATTGAATAAATCCAACAATCGGAATCTTTCAATTGATTAATTTTCATTTGAAGATCATTCTTGGAAAAACTCATTCAAATTGGGGATCGTTTAATCATCCAAACGTATTAAACAAATGGATGGTTTATCATGAATATGTTATTTGATAACTAAATGATCTCAATTGAAATGATTTTTTGTGGGATGATTTTCAATTGAGGATTAAAATATTAAATAGTTCCAATTATAAAATTTGTACTGTGAAATGTACGTTATTCACAAGGGGGAGTGAACTCATTCTAAAAAGGAATGCAAGTATTATATTTTTTTATTTACTAAAAAAAAGACGAGAGATTCGCTTTCACCCGAAAGGCCGTGAACGTTAGCTGAACACGATTGATGAGAAAACTGTCTCAACCCCCATGAACGTTAGCTGAACAAGATTGATGAGAAAACTTAACCAAACATAACTGCAAGGACGGAAATACCAAACCGTAACGGAAACCAAGAACCAAAATCCAAAGGCTGGAAAACCAGGAAAGACGAAGACATACGAAGCAGCAGCAGCAAGAAATACAATATTTGTTTTAGGGTTTTAAGCTGAATTTTTTGTGGTGAGAAGGAAAAATCACAAGGAAAATATGGTGGAAATATTGTTCAGGATGAAGAGGGAGGTGATTGAAGATGTTGCAATCATAGGGGGGTTGGTAGGGGTGCAATTTGTGTATGCTGGGAATGCTGTGTTGCTAAGCTATGTAATGTCTTTGGGGCTTGATCCTCTCACCATTGTTATCTTCTCTACCTTGGCCACTTTCATCATCCTATCTCCCATTGCTGCTTATTTTGAAAGGTACGTAAATACGCAATTGTCTTCAGCGAGGATATTAATAATTAAAGTCATATTAATTAATTTCTCGGTTTTTTTTAGATTACCAATATTTTGGTTTTAGTAAATTTCGATGTTTGATGACACATTTGTGTTTCAGGCACACATGGCCGAAGAAAATCAGCTTGAAGTTCATGATACAGTTGGTTTTGATCGCCTTTGGAGGGTACGAAATTTATAAAATCTTTTGTTTATAGTTAGTTATAATTTGCATAATTTCCTTGAATTTTATCTAGAAAAGACTTTAAGATATTCACTTTTTTTATTCTGTGCTACCTTTTTTCTCTCCTGATAATGTGGAAAGTGAAGGATCACTGGTTCTAAATTTAGGATATGCAATCTAATTAGTGTTCTTCAATTTCACCAAACTCTCAATGGATTTTTTAGGGTTTTTCTTCTATATTTCATTTGAGTTATTTCTAAAACCTGCGCTGGAAATTGCTGGCCAGAAGACCTTTATATTCATGTTTTGAATTCCCCCCAAGTCATAATTTATGAACTTTCGATGCTAATGTATTTTTTTCAGAGAACAAAAAAAAAAAAAAGAAAAGTATAATGTTTTTTCCTGGTAAAAGAAGAGGACAAGCATAACTGAGAGTTTTGATGATTTCATATGTTTATCTTTTTTACATGGAAATATGTTTATGTTGATCTCTTTCATTTTTCGTTTGAAATTTCATCAGAACTCATTATATGTTGTGCAAGTGAGCATTTTTCGTTTTTATTCTCACCACTATTGGACTCCTAGACAACTTGGGGCAAGAATTTCGTTAGCTACAACTTGTTCTCGAAGGAGGTGGAATATACGTCCCACAAGCTTTGGTTAATGAAGTTCTTACATTACTGGTTCGTCTATAGGTCTTGAAGTAGCAAAAATATGATTAAAAAATATTACATGCGCTCCAGATATATGTTTTGACTAAATTGTTAACAAAAACTAAGGGAGATAATACATTCACACTAGAATATGAGTTTGTATGGTACATTGACAAGATTTTTAGTTTGTAATGGTATTTGCGTGAACTCCTAATAAGTGAGGTGATGTTTCTGCAAATTTCCCTTTGTAGACACTGAAAATGTAAAGGTTTGGATTAATAATAGGAGAGTGCGAGTGATATTATTAAAGCACCCAAAAAAATTCTTTAACTTTTGAATTTGACATGGCATAATAGTTGTTTACCATATTTGGTTGACAGATTTAGTCTTCCTAATATTACTTTTTCTTAATAATATAGAATAAATAAGTTTTTTCTTTCAAATTCTTTAGATGAAGCTCACACTATATGTGTGAGGATTTAAGGTGTTCGTGTGAGACTGGGGGAAGGTTTTTCCCTAAAAACGTGGGATGAACATTTTAAATTTTAAAGAGGTGTGCAAACACGGATTCTGGATAGGGTTTTTTTTCTTTCCACGGTTTGTGCCTATACCTAAATCCATATCATGAATTCCAATGATTGTACACAGTATGAGTAAATGATAGATCTGGAAGTCTAGTCGTGTTTGTCATATTCGTATCGTTTTCGTGTCATATTCATTATCTTAACGAATCGTGTCATGTCAAACCCGTTACCTTAATGGGTTCTTAACATGTGACCTGTTATTTTTGTGTCATTTTGTTTTCAGGTTATAAGTTGTGTAAGAAATTGCCAGACTTATTAATACACAATAATTTTTTGTCGGAAAATCAGACGGTAAAAATTTCATATATAGCCACTTGAGCTGCATGCCTTTTACATGTTTTAATTTATTGAAGCACATAGAGTATTCTTCATTAAAAAAAAATCAAGGTGTTTGATAACCATTTCATTTCTATTTTTTGCCCTTTATATCACAAAGTTGTAATCTCTCTTTGATTTGAGAATAAAATGCAGAAGCTATGATAAACAAAATAAAAAAAGGCTACTTTCTTGAGTTTTCCAAATTTGACTTGGCTTTGGTATTTAAAACAGTAACCAAACAAGTTTTTAGTATTCAATGTTTAAAACAATGGAAACAAAACACTGAAATGATTATTAAACGGGCCCTTAAGTGATGATTGTTTTGGTTTTGAATCAATATAAATTAACTTTTGAACTGAAATATATATAGATTCTTTAAATTCAGAGGTGATGCTATCCACACACTTTTTACCTTTCAACCATATTTTGTTAATGTCTATCATTTGATTCTCTTCAATTCATTCAATCTAACGGTCGGGATCGAGAGAGGTTTGCAGAAGGTAAAAAAAGGTGTAAATTTGCTACCACCCTAAATTTAAATTGTTTTTACACTTTCTTGTCCTCTTCCTTCTCTAAATTAAAAAGATAAACGTAAAAAGCGAAAGAAGAAGTGGTAATAATTTGTTTTCTTTGTTTCTTGTTTTGCAGGGTAACTTTGTTCCAGACATTATTTCTAAAGGGGATCCAGTTTACTTCACCAGCAATGGCAGCAGCCATGCCAAACCTTGCTCCTGGGTTTATTTTCGTCATCGCCTGTACTGTTAGGTATTTAACCTTACATCTTTTTTCTTTTTTTCATTTTTTTTTCCAAAGTAAATGTAATGGTAAGAAGAAGATGAAGACAAATAAGTGGCAAACTAATCAAATAGTTAACATAACATGCGGATAACCATTTGGTCTGATTAATGACATTTAGTCTCGTGTTTGTTGGAAAAGATCGTAATGCAAATCTCATGTACGGAAAATTGTTGAATTAAAAGTACGTGCTAACATAATTTACAATGGTTATGCAGATTGGAGAGAGTGAAAACTAGTTGCCTATACAGCAAAATGAAGATTCTAGGCACAATTCTGTGTGTAGCAGGAGCCATCACACTGAGCGTAATGCAAAGCGCCGCCAGTCCTACCAAAACAGAAGCAGCGCCCCAATTTCGAGCTAGTTCTCCTGAATTTCTCTTTGATAAGCAAAAGATTATTGGTTGCTTGTATCTCCTTGCTGCTGTGTTTGTTTTGTCCAGCAATATTGTCTTGCAGGTGAACATTTAACTAGGTTGAAAATAACTGTTAACGTTGGTTGTGGTCAGACTGTAAATCTGAATCACTGATATGGTTGGTTTTTTAAACTGTGCAGTATAGATTTACATACCGACAACATAAGCACTTGTCTAGGAAAAGAAGATTGTCCTTCGTAATATATATATATATATATATATATATATATATTGTTATTTATTAGTACTTTTTGTGATGTTTGACAGGCTACAACCTTGGGTGATTTTCCTGCCCCTGTGTCCCTGTGCGCCATAACATCTTTGATAGGAGTGTTTCTAACTGCAGCTGTACAATATGTTCAAGATCACAAAATAGAAACTGGCTGGCCACTTGTGAGTGCAAGACAATTGATTGGCTTCTCTCTACTGGTGAGTACGCTTCTCTTGTCTCTTTTTTGATACTTTCGTATGCATTGAACGTAGAATAAGTCGTAATCCTATTCACTTTCTCCACCTATCATCACTCCAGCTAGTCCCAAGGGCTTGGTATATATGACTGCAGTCTTTAACACCACTCTTTTAATCAAATCTTCACAGGGAGGTGCAGTGAGCGGAGCATGTGTGAGCTTCAACGGATGGGCAATGAAGAAAAGAGGGCCGGTTTTGGTTTCCATGTTTAGCCCCATTGGAACAGTCTTCTCAGTTGTTCTCTCAGTTATAACATTGGGAGATGCCATTAGTGTTGGAAGGTACTTTAATTATCTACTACTTAACTACTTTTTCCCTCGTGATCTTTTTCGCAATTTGTGTGTTAATTTGTTGCTTTGGTCTTGAATAATGCAGCTTTGCTGGTATGTGCCTCATGTTTACTGGGCTCTACTTCTTCCTATGGGCAAAGGGGAAGGAAGGCTACTTAGATGTGGTTGACTTAGAAAGTGAGTTTGATGCAGAGAAGCCTCTATTAAGTTGATATCATTGTTTGTGTATATGTTTTTGTTTCAGTTTTAGACAGATAAAATAAAATTTGAAGTAATTGTTCTAGGGGCTATAGACTGATCAGCCGTACGGAATGTGCATGATTTTCACGCATAGTACTAGTGTTAATGTGACGATACAATTCGTATACTGAAAAATTCAGTAACATTGTTATAAATTGGCTTAATAATGCTGGACATTAATCAGCAAGAGTTCCTGCATTTTTAACTCTGTTTTTGCAGAATGATGAAGGGGCAACAAATACGACTTGGAATATTTGACTTTATAGAGATGGTGCTTGAGAAGGGTATGGATATGGGCAACTGTGACATTTCAAATCTAGGGTTTTCTTTTCTTATATATTTGGGAAAGCTACACAGAAAATATCTAACCTACAAGTTGAGCAAAAAAAAAAAAAGAAACTCATTCGGCAGGCACTCTTTCAGGAGTTACTAATTAAACACTTAAGACCACACTGTTACATCATCTTTGAGTCACTGGGTCTAATATACGTACTTAACCAAAAAAACAACTACTTTGGGGTTTTTAGATGTAGTAAAACGTTATTATATATAAAATCAAGTCGAGGCTGCTATGGAGCTAGCATTGTACATGGTATTGTACAAACAAATCACAATTCATATTAGCTACAATATTTTTTTTTAAATATAATATTTTTTATGTGCTTTCGCTTTTTAAAGAACTTTCTAGAACACGCAACGTGACAAATACGATCAATCATGGTTAACTAATATCTATATGCATTACGTGACAAATATGATTAAAGTGAGGGTTAAAGCATCGTGAGATCAATTGAATTCTGAAAGGAAAATGATAGACTCGCACTTTTTTTAGCTTCTCACACAATCCTATTGAATCTTGTTTGTTGATTTTATTTGATTAATTCAATTCGATGATCAGAAATTAAACAGAGTATGTGAGAAGCTAAAATGAGTGAGTGAAAATCATCTCACAGTTGAGAAATGAATACTGAATTATTTTAGGCATAACACTAGTAGAAAAACCATTTGCACGACCAAACTTTATCCGACAACATAAAATCGTCGCGCAAAACAGGTTAGTGCGACGAAGGTAACATTCCGTCACTCAAACCCGTCGGAAATAATTTAATGGGACAAACATCATGAGCGACGCCATGTTTCGTTGCACAAAAGTAGCTTAGCGACAAAAAAACTCGTCGTTGCGCAAAGCTTCGAAAAAAAATGCTCAAATGACAGTATTTTTTGTGCCAAAAAAGCACGACTAATTTTTTGTCACGCAAAGGTTCTGTCAGTTGTTTGGTCAAAGTGTTAAATGTGGTATTTATTCCATGATTTTGCGCGATAAAGGTTTCGTCACGCAAAGTAGTCTGAATTCCGTTCAATAGCCAATTTTGCTCTTTCTATTCACAATTCAATCCAAAAACTCTTTACTTTCACCGAACTATTATTCCAGTTTTTGTTTGTTTTTCAGTAAGCGATGGAGGACTCTAGTGGTCCTTCGTCAAAGAGAGTTCAATGCAAAGGTTTTAAGAAAGGTAATGTGTACTAAATTTTGTGGTTTGTTTAATTAATTAAATATTTAAGTAGACTAATATAAGTTTTTATTTTGTTGGTAGACAAGAAAAAGAAGAGAGATGTGACATGCGTTCGATACACTTCTTCAACTAAGAGCCACCAATCACTTAAGCAGAATTAGTAAGATATCAGAAGTTAGATATGGTGAACAATTTTAGGGGCGACGTCGGGGTATTGGTGCATGACAGATGCAAAGTGAATTGGGAGTCTTGGAGAGACGTCCTCGAGAAGATAAAGATGGTCATGATCAATGCATTAGCAGTACGTGTAAATTATTGATTAGTT
>JAOTRO020000020.1:275009-289275 GCA_028566515.2 Pyracantha coccinea | reverse complement strand
GTGGGGGAGCACATGATCGGGCTACAAGTGGTCCTATGAATTTCCCCCAACATGGTGTTGCTTCAACATTTTCTCATCCGAATCCTCCAGTTTTAAGAATTCGGGATCTAGGACGGACCAAAACCCCTAGGTTACTTGGTGTGAAGTTTTGTAAGGCTACATGCACTAGTTTGGAAGTTCTTGAGAAGCACACGAATGGAAAGCGACATGAGAAGAACATAAAGAAAATTGAAAAGATGAAAAAAGTTATCAAATTAAAGGTTGAACTAGGGGCCCAACAAAATTGCACGTCTAATTTACTCCGGAAGCTGTCAGCCATGAAAAATCAGTGGAAAGTGAACATCAAAATGAGATCCAGGGACAACAACATGGTTCAAAGCACAAGAAGACTTATGAAACTGCAACTGTTATTCCAATAACATGTGATTTGTGCAATATCAAATGTGGTAAGCCCGCCTTTTATGGACGTCATCTTTCTAAAACGAAGCATCTTGCTAACTTCAAACGATTAAAGGGTCACCAAGTTACAAATCGGCCAGTTGGGCTTCAAACTCTTTACCCACCTGATCCAAACGCAGAAACTCTCTTCCGTCCCCAACAAGGGACATATATGCCTCCCCATATGTACCAAGACATACCTGTGGAAACAAGTTCACATACTCTATTTCAAGAAAATCCTACAATCCAAAGGTCTGAAGCCTTGCCTGGATGTGAAAGCCATAACACTGACACATTGGCTATCGAAACCACAAATAAGTCGGTCACAGCAGAACCAGAAATCAAGCAAGCAGCTTGTATCGAAGCTAATTGTTTGGGGACACTATCAGGGGTGAGAAGATCCTCAATCACATGACAAAAATATAGCAAGCAACTAGCACTTGATGTTCGATTTGATGTGTATGTGATTTGGTTAATGCTCGTTTATGATTTTGTATGATTAACATCATATTAAGTTATTAATTGGTCAGCAATTGAGCGGTCCTAAATGCATAAAAACAACTAAATTGACAAAAGCGACAGAAAATAATTAAAATGTCACACATGACATAGTCAAATGAACTACACAATTTACTAATTGAATTCGCATACCAAAATGCAAATTGAGGTATAATCCAAGAATCATGCTTTAATTAACCAAACTTATAGTAATTCACTTCAAATTAAGAAAATTATATTAATTTCACTTAATTAAAGTTATCTTCATCTATAAATTGTAAGTTGTAACTATAGACTTGATGTTCGATCTCAAAACTTCCTTCAAACGAAATTCTCAATTTGCAATTTTTTTTCATAGTATGTAGCATTGAGCAGTTTAAAAAATTATCAGTTAAATTTTGTATCAATGAATTGTACATACCATTCTATTTTGTGAGTGACTTGTCCCTAGCTTGTAAAATTGTTGGGCACAAAGAGAGAGAGAGAGAGAAAATATCTTTACAAAAAGAGTTTTTTTTTTTTTTTTAACAAAATCTTTACACAAAGAGTTGAAGGCAGAAATTATCAAAAGGGTGTGCTATATATACATTTTTTTTTACTTCTCCCACATCTTTTTAATTTTCATTCGTTAAATCTTTTTCATTTCATCCGATCCAACCTTCGAAAATGAGAAAGGACGTGAGAAGTAAAAAGGGGTGTGTGTGGATATCACACCCCTCGTCAAAAGTCCATATATATTTGACCGCCTCTTCGCGTCATTTCTGGTGCTTTGCTTTTCTATCAATCCCTTCGAATTCCACGCTTCCATAAAACCCCATTCCAATCCACACCCACACCGAAACCCGCACAGGGGGAGCCGTTGAAGCTTCATCCATGGCTGACCACTCCGATGACTTAGACGAACTCCTCGATAGTAATACAACAAGCTTTTGCTTTTGCTCTCTCTCTCTCTCTCACATCATGTTTTGATTTCACCTTCAATTGCTCTTTCAGGTGCCTTGGATGACTTCCAGAATCTCAACCTCCAGAAACCCTCCCTTCAAAGGTCTCTCTCTCCCCGAAGCTTCAATCTTTACTAATTACTATGCTATAATATTACAATTTCCGCGTTTGTTTCTCCAGAATTATCAGTTGGTATTGTGTGGTAATTACGAACATCGCGAATCGAATTTCTGATTTCTTGGTTCCGAAGCAGTTTATAACTCTTCAGAAACGTTGTCTAGAATTGTTATCTCATTCAACATTTAGTTTTCGAACCTAGAAAGCAATCAAATGATGGGTGTTTGTAATTTCCTTTTGCCCAAATTGTGCAGCAGCATTTTCAACTTATGTAGTTACTGATATAAGCAAAACCCGTGAAGTAAATTGTAGACCAAATTCGTGAAGAAAATCGTAAAATAAGGCGTGCATAATGGATTAGATACTTGTAGTACTGGAAATGTGTGAACTTATGCCACAAACTGAGTATTTAGCTTTCTTTTACTTGTCATAGAAGTAAAGAATCTACGGAGGACAAGAAAGGACTGCCTTCCTTGCCTGCTGGGGTTCAAGGACTTGGCATGGGATTACCTGAAATAAGGGCAAAGAAAAAGGGGAAACAAAAGGTTTCAGGAGAATCACATGTTTCTGAGGCACTTGATAAGCTCAGAGAGCAGACAAGAGAAGCTGTTAAGGGACTCGAATCTGTGACAAGTGCAAAACCAGGTGGAGATGATATTGTGGACGATGCAATGGTGGAGGATTGGGTCAAGCAGTTCGAGAGTCTTGCTGGGTCTCAGGTAATGTACTTTGTACTTGTATAAATTGCATTTGTTTTTTTTTCCTTTCTTGTTTGGGTTTTTCTCAAGGTTTTCTGCTTATTGTTTAGTTAGGTCTGAATGCAGTTTGAGCTGTTATTGGTTTGCAAATTGTATTTCGGACACGGTTATGCATGATTTTTGTGAATACTTGCAGTTTGATCTGTTAACCTCCTTTTCCCTGGAAACAATTTTCTTTTAAATTTTTGTAATGTACGGTCTAACAAAATTTTTGTTTGCAGATGGTTTTGTGTGATTATGATCCATGTCTGATGTTAATTATATTTCTACGGAGAATATTTATCAATTTCTGGTTTGGTAGTTGTAGGATTTCTGGTTATGATAGGCCATCAGTAAAGAATATAGAGGCTGCTTTCTGAATTTTTATGGTTCTTGCGCTAAGTTTTTGGCCATCTGACCTGGACTGATACTTGGATTGGCAATTTTCTATGGTTCACGAAGCCAGATTTTCCAAAAGTGAAATTGGTGCCAAAGTCTTTGGGACTGGCCTTAAAAGGCCATTTAAATATCATATGAAGGACCAGTTGTACCTTGGAGTCAGGGAGAGAATATTGAAAGATAAATTTTGACCCTTGTCCTTCTTTTTACGTTTCTTGGACTAGTGATAGTCTCTACGTGAAGGGAATATGTCTGTCATCGATTGTGCTGAAAAGTTTGAGGAATTTATGTTCAGATGCAAGTTAACTAAGGACAGATTGATAACCCTCTATTGTTTCAGGATGAGCTTCCACCATTTTACCGAGATTATTAGTTGGTACAAGAATTGGATTGTTATGGGGAACCAACCACCATGTTATCGACTTGATACTTGTGAAAAACTTTGGTGGTTGTTTTTCTTCTATGACTCATTTGCTTACTTCTTCTAAGGTCTGTAACTAAAACGCACTAAGTAGTGTAAGCTCTAGTTCAAACTTTGAAATCTAAATGTGAGGTGAATTGTTGAACATGTAAAGGCTTCTGACATTGTTTGAGAACAATGTCTGGATACATTGGTGATCTTCGCTTATAAAGACACTCCTACTGCCTTTACCACTTGAGAGCTAAAAGAGAAACTGTTCTTATTTGGTTTTACATCAACATCATCAAATCACTATGTAGGAGAAAATGAAGAGGAATTGATGAAGGAGAACACTTTTCAAGCATTGTTTCGATGTGATGGTCCATTTCACATTCTGGTTATAGACAACGGTAGTCATGCCAATATAATTGTTGAAGATATTGTGACCAACATTGGGTGCCTACTAAGCCCCATCCATCTCTGTGGACAAAATAACAAAAATCTCAAAATCCACTACCGATATCTGGTAGCTTATTCTTTTGGAAGATTGGTTGATAATTGATGCAGACAACACAAGGCCTTGAGTTATGGTGGGCGTAGGATGATGTCTAATTTCTTAATTATTTTTATCTGTTATTAAATTTAATTCTTTGCTGGATCCATGAAACAAATTAGTATAATTCATGCTTGCGTTTTTGCTACTGTGAAGTGGTTTAAATCGCTAAAGGAAATTTATTGAGGTGTTAACCTTCCAAATAGGCTTTACTTATTCAAGTGGCTGAACGACTAAACAAAACAAGGTCAACTGGTCTCAGATGGTTTTACCCTTGGTTGCCTTTCGGTACTAGATTTCATGACACCCGACATTGTAGGCGTCAAAGACTCTGGTGGCAATATATATATATATATATACATATATATATATATATGAATATTGTTTTCTTGTGTATTAGATTCTGCATAAACAAATTCTTTCAATTCAGTGTTTCATTTAATATATTTTTCGGTAATCTTCGTATTAGTCCATCACTCAGTTAGTGGCTCTTGCATTGCTTGAAAGAAGTATTCTTAGAAATTAGAAGTTTTGGTTATGGTTTCAGCAGACCATTATCTAACTTTAAGCTTTTGGGTGAAAAACAAGTATTGTTTTCATTATCTACCAAAAGACAGTCTAAACCGTACCCGACCGATGAGTATATATCTCAAATGCATATGCCTTATGCTTTTGAAAAGTCATTTTATTTGTTTTAATAGCCCTGGAAGTGGTCAAACTATAGTAGACCTAGATTCAATGATCCTCCGATTTTTTTCTTTGTACTTTCCATGTATTTGAGACTATTTTACTTACATATGCAATGTTGGGCTTTTGAGTTTTGCAAAATTTGAGCTAACGTGGGTTCTAAAGGTGTCATATTAATCAGCATAATAATCTCCTATATCTCTGTATATCTCCTTTAAGTGTTAGGATCTGGTTTATAAAGAAATGCTTTAATTACTAAATGTTCTTTGTGTTTGTTAAATATGTTTTACCTTTTACGTTCCTACTCAATGCTTTGTCGAATTTGCCAAACATCTATATGTCCATCATGTTGAATAAACCCCTATTATTTGTGTAGGACATGGAATCTATTGTTGAGACCATGATGCAGCAGCTTTTGTCTAAGGATATTCTTCATGAACCGATGAAGGAAATTGGAGAAAGATATCCAAAGTGGTTGAAAGAGCATGAAGCAAGTTTGAGTAAAGAGGATTATGAACGTTATTCTCACCAGTACAGACTCATAAAAGAACTTAACGAAGTCTATGAAAAAGATTCTGGAAACTTCAACAAGATTTTTGAGCTTATGCAGAAAATGCAAGAATGTGGCCAACCACCTAATGATATTGTGCAAGAGCTAGCTCCTGATTTTGATCTAGCTAGCCTTGGACAACTGTAAGTCTTCTCTACTGTGTTAATCATGAAGATCTGAATGTTCTTATGCAAATTTTAAATTGCTCGTACATCTTAAATTATCTGATAACCACATTTTCGCTTTTTGTATTTCGTATGGAATACTGTTGTTAGAGTTTATTTATTTGGAAGGACAACTGTTGGTGACATTTTATCAGGAAAATGGCCCGAGTACATTTAGTGTTAAGTATTGGAACTAGCGAATCACTTGGTCTTCAGAGTTATTCAGTTTGGAATTTTAGACTAACTATTTGATATTTATGTACTGCTAAATCAATAGGAGAAGATTGCCTCTTGCATAAAGCTGTGAGACCTTGAATCTGTTCTGCAGGAGAAAGACACTGAGATTGAAATTTTGAATAGAAGATTATGTTTGGGCAAATTGATGTTCTGCACGTTTATTTGTCATATCAAAACTTATATGCACTGTTATGTTACCAAGGAAAATCAGATAGCTTTCTTCTTGGCTACCATTCTACTAGTAATTGCACATCCGGAAAATTAACTCAGTTAGCATGCTTTTTCGGGAGCACCATTTATTTGCACAATTTGTTTCGAAATATGGTGCAGTTATATCAATTGATGAACGTTGCTTTCCTTTGCAGGTCTCCAGAGATGCTGGAGTCTCAGAAAAATTGTTGTATAATGTGAGCAAATGTTTTTCCCCGACTACCTTTCGTATACCCCTAGCAGTTATCCCTGAGGGCGCACAGTTATTTGTTTTTCAGAATTTATGCAATTGGTTATATAGCCTATTACAGTTGAATTATGTCAAAATCGATGAATTTTTTTAGCTGCCCAATTTCAGGTGTGTTGGGACATAAAAGCTTGTATAAAATCTGGGGCTAATATGGGAGGGAAACGTTTCTATTTGTTTGTTGGTCATTGGATTTAGGCCATCTCCAATGGAGAGGTCTATAAGTCTAAAAGTCAAAAAATGACTTGATTTGTTAAAAAACTCATCTCCAACCGATGGGTAGGCTATAATTCTATGGAATCCATCAGGCTATTATTTTGCCAAATGGGCATCAGGTTAGCCAGATGTAATCCTCCTCTTAAACATATTTTTTTGTAAGGCTATGAGTTTGGACGGGGTTTGATTTAGCCCATTTGGATGGTGATGGCCTTTATACCACCCATCGATGTTGCAGTCTGGTGAACTATTGTGTCCACTTTTGCTCCATGATACTCGCGTAACCTGTGTAGTAACTTATTTACTTGTACACATTTAATGTAACTACATTCCGCCATGAGAGGTTGAGTGGCAAACACTATTCGGTTAAAACTTGTTTCGTGTTCCACGCTATTAGTAAAACAAAGTGTATATGACGCAATCTATTTTAACTAGATAGTAAAGTAGCATTTTATTCGTGTCGATATAGTTTGTTTGGAAACTAATAGAGAAAAAAATTCAAGCATATAAATTAAGGGAACTTTAACGAAAAAACTCTCGGTACTGTTGAGTTTAACGAAAAATCACATTTTTACACTAAAAAGTTAATATTGGTACTATTCACTATACCCTTTATTTTGTCCTTATCGTTACAACTCAAAGTTTTCAAACCATTTTCATTAGTTTTCCTAATTAAGCATTATATTTTCCAAATGAGAAAGGGCTGAGAGACTTAGATACATGAAATGAATAAATACAATTGAATTGAATATATCCAAGAAACCTTAATACAAAAGCCTTGGAGACTTGGAGTGCAAACAATATTACAAGAATCGAATGAATGAATGAATGAATGAATGAATTAAAGAATAGCAGAAGATATAGAAGGCAAAAGTAAAAGCTTAGGCATCATCGGGTGCGATCCAGTGCCTGCCATTGACGAAGCTCTTGGCGAGGAACGGATGAGCCAAGTCGTACTCAAGCTCCGGGGCACATGCCACCCCTCGCAGGGCTTCTGCTCCTGGCCCCCAGCACTTGTACACTCCCAGATACACACTCCCACTGCATTCCAACGATTACTTTAGGTCAGTTGGGTGGGAAACTCAAACACAATGTGATAGTTACGAATGGCATGGCATATGATTATCTTGTTAAAGAAGAAAATAGTTTGGGTTTTTTGTGAGCATTATCTAAGACAATCGCCGACGCGCGCACATTTACATGAATGACTCCGACTGTTACTGCATGTTTCATGACAGTTGTTAGTCACGCAATTATGCTCGCGCTAATATTCCCTGCATCCTTTCTTTCTTTTTTCAGTATCACCCGACAATCTTTCTGAATAGCTGGCATTGGGTGTAACCAAACCATGGTTTCACCTCAACTTTTTTGAGCTTTCTACGGCTTTGTCTTGTTGACTAAATTTGATGCCAACAATGATTAAGAGCCCAAACACTCATAATTGAGCAAATAGCCAAAATATAATGGGCCACACAGACGTTCTTGTTTTCAAAAAGACAAATAAAAATATTGTTTTCTTAATCAATATTTTAAATTCTTCTGATCTTGAATGAGAGATCGAAACTCCAACATAATGGATTTTGATCTCATCCGGATGAGGATTTTAGAGATCCTCATCTCTTATCCGTTTATCGTATATTGTGCGGCTAAAAATTATTTTGAATTTTTTTATTTAAAATTAAACATAAATATTACCTAACAAAAACTGGCCGCACGATGTATATTGAACGGATATGACAATGATCCTCACAAAGAGAATCTGAAGAGGATTCTCATCCCAATATAATGAGACGAGTATATTGACCTAATCAACTAATCTAACTTATATATGCACCAACTAATCAAACCTACATATGTAAGAAATTATGGCAATTAAATAGAAAATAAAAGGGAATATGTAGTTAATTACTTTGTAGCAGTACTTGTTGTGATTGTGTTGTTCCAGTCATCCCAGGCACCGTGTGCAACCACGTCATCAAAGTAGGTGTAGGAGTATACGATCCGGGAGTACTTCCCCATGGCCCGTCCCACGTACAACGGACCCGTACCGGTAACCCGGCAGTTCAGGAAAGCGAACCCTGACTTAACATCCGGCGAGTTCCTGTAGTGGGCTGCAATGGACCCGAACTTGGTTGCTATCGAGTGCAGCTCACAGTCCTGTGTGCCAACAGTAAAGCTGTACAAGTCAAAACAATGATGGTATATGTTGAAAAAAAAAAACAGGTGTAATTTGAGATTTACTGCATATATATATATTCACTTGGATTTGTTCTTGAGATTAATCATTTTGTTCAATACCTTTAAGTATGGTGTAATATTCAACTTGAAGCGTGGTTATACATGTTATAACTCAAGAATAATTTAGGCTCTCGGCGTCACATCACTTTTATAATTTCGTTCAAATTTTTTTAAGCAGTAAAATACAGACACATTTTAATGTTAATCATTCACACCAACGTAAATGACTAATGGCAATAGTTACTCTTGAACGTCCAGTTAGTAGTGACATACATCTACGTGTATGACTATCAAACATTGATTCGTCATTGAGTGATTAATAATTGTTGATTGGTGTAAAGCTTACATTTAAGTAATAGATACCTTAATCTGTGGCTTTACATGCATGGTAAATGATAAAACTGTTGCCAGTAAAGATAGGATAAAAATGCTGAAGAAAAAGCAAGCTCACTTTTCATGGATTCATGTGCACCCAAGTGACATCACTGTCACAAAAGATGCTGCAGAAGACACGCAAGCATCTTTTTCTTTTGACAGAGTGACAGTAACAAGGTGCATCTGCGTCCCAAAACGAAAAAGTCACGGGTTTTCGTATATCGTATTGATCTAAATTATTGGTCGGAGCACAATTAGACAAAGTGGCATGCATAATTCAAAATACTAATTAATTTATGCATAATTATCCTACCTTTCTGTCAAAAAAAAAAAAATTTTAATTTATGCATAATTGAATAACTGGATTAATTAGCTAGGTATATATGCATAGCTTCTTACTTTGTACATGGACCGACCATTCCCAAAAATGAAGTCTATGGAACCCTCAATGTAACACTCCTTGAAGTAATGGCGTCCTACGTCGTCACAGAGTGTGTCTTGGGCGCCATAGAAGCCACAGCCTGAGAAGTACGCCTTGTCGCCGGATATCCGAAATGCCACCGCTTGCCATCCTTGCATCCCCGGCATCGGTGCTGGTGCAGTATTCTGCAACCAATAAACCAAGATCAATATTACTAATGATGCCTGCATGCGATCATTTTAAATGTATCTGGTTTTTAAAATGTGGCCTGTCTATTGTTACACCGTAAAATCTGAGGTCATATATTATTATATATGGGCGTGTTTGTGCTATGAAGTAGCAAGCTAGGTATACACCTTTGTTGTTACGTACCTTGAAGCTAATATTTCTGGCAGAGAAATAGTTAGCAAAAACAGTAACAGAAGCCGTTCGGTAAGTTCTGAGCTGCTGGCCGTTGGGTCCAGGGTCACTGGCACGGTCATGCCATTCGATCACCGTCGCATCTTTCCCGGCTCCTTGAAACGTGATGTACGGCTTCGTCGCCGGCACTACCACTTTCTCTCTGCATTAATTAATATTGTTATTCTTAATTCTTATGATAGTCTGCGTGCTTAACTGTGCGTATAGTTATATATATGTAATTAACTTACTAAGTTTAAGAAGAATTTTAGTATCAATGTTATTAACAATTATAATTACATGTAACATCCGGGCTTGATTAGGATGACAACATTGACCGTGTTGTTCACCGAGACTGCATTGACAGCGGACTGGACAGACTGGAAGTCCCCGGAGCCGTTCACGTCGACCGTGATCAGGCGGTGGCCGCTGGGTCCAACCCACTTGTGGTGGTGCTTGGAACTGCTGCTATCGGTGGCAGGGGTTGGTGACGAGGTCATGAGACTGCTGTGGGCTAGTACGTGAGAGCTTCTCGCTGCCGTCACAACTGGCACTGCATGAAACAACATTAACAAAGTAAGTATGTTGCACACCAAGTAGAAACAAATGAATGATAACAAAAGAGAATGCGAAGCCATTGAATTGAATCCAAAATTATTGTAGTTAAAAATATTGAGAGAGAGAGAGAGAGAGAGAGAGAGAGAGAGAGAGAGAATATGGTGGGAAGATTGCTCTCTGAGTTATTAGATCATGCGACTGCAAGAGAGCTAGGAGGTATGGAAGAAATGGAACTGCTATATATATGTATATCTATATATCTATGCAGAATGGCAAACATACAATTTTAGTACTTTTTCCAACGGTCATAATTTTAGAGTTGCTTCGATCGGTTGCTTATGCTAAAGAAATATCCTTTGGAATGGATAGGTATGTGGGTCAACATATTTTTGGCTAAATTTTCATGGACAAACAGCGGTGAGAAAGATACCTCCTAATCAATAGTGGCTACGATGTGTCTAAAGTCTCCATCCAGCTTGAGGAATCTAGCTAACCCACTGCCTTTTTTTTTTTTTGTTAAAAGCTATACCCTACGTCTGTAATTCATGAACTCCGTGATTTTAGTTTATGAAGTGAATATTAGTATATTGCACTTGGTTCCAGTGTTATTACCATTATTTTACGTAATGTACTAATTTATAGTTTATAATTTAGGTGAAAGAGGACCTTAATGTAAGAAAAAGATTGATGTAGCTTAAGAATGTTTCTAGTGTAGACCCTAACTTGGGAAAAAGAAAAACGGTAATGCCGATCAAGATGAATGTTATCTTATCTTGAGAATATTTTCTTACCACATTGTTTGGCACTGATGCTAATGTTACCAAACTGAAAAATCTTGAACGTCATTTCGTCGATATTCAGTTAAAAACCTTCAAATTTATGTATGGTTCAAATTTTAATGCCTCAAACAAAGCTTTGACAAGACAACATATTATTATAATCAACTTACGATTGGTTAACCTGAAGCTGATTTAACTCAGTGACATGGGTTGCAATTGTTTTCAATTCCATGTATATTATTTTCTTCTTTATTAAATTGTTTCCTTCATTGGTTCTTTTGAGACTTCTGTTGCGGACATTTTTTAATTATCATTTGTAGACTAATAGTTCACTGATCCTGATCATGATCTAACTTTTAGTGATGATAGAATGATTATTATCCTGTCCCGACAGTAACTCCCTTTAATTAACAATTTTAAACTGTTGCTGCATTTGCAGATCAAAAGCGTGCGAATTATTAACTTAATAATGTTGAGACAAAAAAAGAAACAACTTGTTGACTTAATACTTCTTGTTTTATTCCTTACTGTATACCATTCTTTCTAGTTTCTTCTGCTGCTTCCTTCAAACGGTCATTTGTTCTCAAGATATATATCCTGTGGTGGTGGTGGACTGCTGGTGGTAGTGTGGTGATGGTGGTGGGGGGGGGCGTAAGTCATGACAAATATTGATGGTCCAGGCATGGTTAAATACCATATTGTATTGTATTGTATTTGTAAGAACACATCCATCGATCCATGCATATTTCCGGACAAGGTTGGTCCCCACCTTAATTTTTTTCAAAAGCTTTTTTAACGTTGGGACATGGATCCAACCCAGTTCCTCAGTTTGGACATAGAGCCAAACTATAACCACACATATACACAGATTACCTTTTTCTTCTTCCGACGAAATAGCCATGAGAGTTGGTTTTAGTAGTGATATGAACTTTTAAAACGATGAACTTTAAAATGATGAAATTTATTAGACAAAAAAAAAATGATGAGTTTTAGAGGGTGCAATCACTTGAAAGTTTAAAGAATTTTAATGGGATAGCCAATTAAAAATTTAAATGATTCTCTTAATTCAAAGCATATTCAATAAGGATTTTAAAATAGTTTATTATAATTCTTAGAAATCCGAGTGCATTCAATTACGATTTTAAAAAGTTTATAACATTCCAAATGTATTCAATTAGGAATTTGATTTAAAGAATTTTTAAAAGTTAATGAATTCGAGGGAATTTGAGAGATTTCATAGTGTATTTTAAGCATTTACAAATCTCACATCTCCTCCTGAGATTTCAAGAGAATTAAATCAAAATTTTATGTGGAATCTCTGCAAATTAATTAAACTTCATCAAAATCCATAAAATCCCTTAAAATACCAACTAAATACACCCCCATAGTTTAACAATTTTGTACATTAGCTTACTTGACTTGTAAAACAATACGTTTGATTGTATCGTTAAAGTGTCTCGAGTCACTTGGTAGAATTAGCTTTTAGCAATTTCAAAAAGAGTAGTGCTATTTACACACAAATTTTAATTCTCACACATCTCTGTCAATTTTGGTTGTTGGATTGAAAGAATTAAAGAAGATCAATAGTGAAAAATCAATAAGGTGTATAAAAGGTAAAAATAGGTGTGAGTGAATAGCACTTTCCTTTTAAAAGTGGCTATCAAATGAATGAAGAGAGACCAATTTGTGGTGCTTATAAAGGGAAAGGGATCCGCTCCGGATCCCTTCCTCTTAATCCACCAAATCAGTGGATCCATGCCATTGAAATTTGATCAAACAACTACAAACAGGGGTCCACTTTAAAAGTTATAATAACTTCAGCATTTGGAAAACAAAGATATACAACAGGCTCCACCAATTCTCCAGTACAGCAGTTCCAGTAAGCGGAGTGCAAACCATCGCATAATCGCAGAGCCACAGGCAAGAAGACATCCCATCCAGTTCGAAGACATACAACAGTTGCTCGATGAGCGACTCAGAGACTTGGAAAACAAAGATATTTAAGTTGTTCATCTGAAAAAGACGGGCTACATCTACTTAAATAGTTTTGTGTGTGTGTGTGTGTGTGTGTGTGTGAGTTGTGGATTACAATAGCTCTCGGCAAAAGGTAATCTAATCCTTTTCCCTCGGATCCGACCCGTTTGTAAGTAGTACTTGCCTTATTTTTATAGGCCCAAATAAGCTTTAAAATTTTTGGGCCTTAAGTCTCTCACTGCCTACTAGTAAATGGGTTGTACTCGTAGGTGTGGTCTGTAGGCTACTTCTCCATTGTCCGGCTAACAAGTGGAAAAACAATGACATCTACGTAGGGCTACATGCTTGGTTTCCTGGGTCGGCACCCCATGAGCGCTGAGCTCGTGCGATGGTGGTTAGAAAACACTTTTACGACGAGTGCTTAATTTTGATAGCATTATATCCTTTCATACACTTTCTTCTTTGTTGCTAGCTAACGCGTGGCATGGATTTGACTTTTAGATAGACCTATCCTTCGAGCTCAATGCCATAAAGTTGTCAGGTTTGTCAACTGGCTTGACTGGTCAAATAGTAATTTAAGTTCAGTGATCGTTCTTTTTTGTTGGTAGACTATTTAGGGATTTGAGCAGCCGTTGATGCTAGTCGTCTCTTTGTCATTTGAAATAGCGTTCTGGCTATTAAATCTTTCGGGTTGGCATGTGGGCCTAGCCCACTTCTCCCTCCTCTTTTTTTCTTTTTTATTTTATTTATTTATTTTTTAAAAGTAGGGTAAATTTGGAATTTAATGTATCAAAAATGTTTTGTTAGGTAAATTCATTTAAACTTTGGGTAAATGACAAAAAACTACATCAACTATTGGGATCATGACAATATCATACCTCATCTTTTAAAATTGATAATGTCATACCTTATCTTTGAAATTTGGTCCAATGTTATATCTTCCGTTAGTTTGGCCGTGAATTTCTCAGTTAAATGTTGACGTGACTTCATGCGGGGCCCATTTTCTATTAAAAATTTAATAAAATATTAAAAATAATAATTTACCCTAAAAAAATATTTAAAAAAAAAATCCCCAAATACCCATCTTCCCTTTTCTCCACCCGCACCAACCTTTTTTCTTCTTCTCT
>JAOTRO020000020.1:183976-205981 GCA_028566515.2 Pyracantha coccinea | reverse complement strand
AAATATCAATGAAGTAGCGTGGAAGTTGATTAATTTGCTCATTCTGTCATTTTTTTGGCCGAAGCCTGAGGTATCCCACACCGTACCGTGAACGATAAGGCTAGTCCCTAGCGGGGTCCGGAAACTAAAGGCATTTTAGTCCATCCCTAGCCACAATCAAACTTTTCATCTCTCACAAACTCACATTTCTTTCAATTTTCGACCGTCAAATTGAATAAATTGAAAATGATCAAGTGACAGAAACTAGCAAAGAGTGCTGCATATGCAAAAAATATAAGAAAAACAGAAAAATCACACTTTTCACAAAAATTATGTGCGATAACTCACTTTTTTCAGTTCTGCAAAGTTGTATGTGTGCGACTCAATAACAGTAAGATCACTTTTAACAACAGGATTTACAAATGTTTCAAGAAAATCAGGAAATTGTTATATAATATTTCTCTCCAAGTCCAAGTTAGGATCACATCAAATCAACAAAGTTTCTTGGAAGAATCTCAACAGTTGCGCCTTATACAACACCACGGCCACCAGTCATCATTGTGAGTGTGACGAGCGCAACGACTGTAGAGTTGCAGCTGAGTTCAAGTGCTCCTAAATCTATCTACATGTATTGTATGCCAAAGTTTGAAATGTTAGAGCATCTCCAAGAGACTCCATAAACCTATTGGACTGTAGGCTTGCAGCTGCAACGACGGCATCCCCTGGCTTTAGATTAGATGGTCTTCTGCCCCTCCCTCAGCCGCGACTAAAACACAATATTATCGAGGCTTTAGAAAAATCCAAAAATCTGAATAGCTGTTTGAAATGGAAGATACACTGTCATACTTTGAAGAAGCGTTTAAATAAGCGATCAGGAGGATGGAGGGAACCTTGGAGATGTTATCAATCATTTTCATCAGAGAAGTTGCCATCACTCTCTTGCTCGTAAATCTGGTATTCTTCGTCGCTTGTATGTGTTGCTGCTACATCTTCTTGTATTATATCACCCCCTGCTTCAGAAGAGGGAAAACTACCAAAAAGCTCCTGTAAATGGGTTCTTGAGATGTTTTCCACGTTCATATCTAACAACATATAGGAAATCCACAAGAATTTGCACGAAACATTTGAAAACCACCAATCCACAAGAATTCAGGGTATTGCTTCAAAGTATGGAAAAATAAGTCCCAGAAAGAATCACTTTTTGGTTTCAAATCATGCCAGATTACCAATCTTTATGAATGAAAGATGCATAAAAAAGAAAAAGAAAATTGAACTGGACAGTTATGCTGTAAGGATACAGGAATGTGACTGCAGAGAAATTTCACCATCCTCTGCCTACAGACAAGTGAACATGAAACAAGTCAACAAAAATGAGGCATGCTTGAATCTTGATAATTTATTGAAAAGAAAAAAACTGTACAGAAACCGATACTAGAGAAGACAGTGATTTAACAGATAATTTGTTGAAGAGAAAAGAATCAATTACCGCATCAATTCCATCATACGTATCTAATGCCTCTTCAACATTATCAGCCTCAGTGTCATCTTTTTCATCATCCTCAAGATTGTTGGGTTCTGCAGCATCTTCCTTGCCTATAAGTTCTAGATAAAAGTACAAATAAATATCACCAACAATCAGTAAGTCCTACTATATTTAATCTCTAAAATTGTTTTTTTTGGACAGCACTGAAAAAACATTCCGGTGATACAATACTTTGAAAGTTCTCGGAAACAGTCAGAAAATTTAAAAATATTAAACATGCTCTTAATTAAACAGTAATTTCAAAAGAAAACTAATAAAGAACTGGAACCCAGTCCACAAATGTAGTGTTCTGTTTGTACCAGCATTGTCTTCTGGCTGTATCACTTCAGCACGTATAAAGTTGTCTTTACTGCACATCTTCTTGGACTTTTTAAAGCTTTCTGTTGCAGCTTTTAGCAAGTGTTCTGAACCAGGTTCTGGGAACACAGATATGAACCTCACCTTAACACGATCTTTCAAGTTCTCAAGCATGTTATACGAAAACCATCCTGTCTCAGACTGCAAAGAAATAGGCTAAATTCAAAGCTAGCCAACGTTGAAATTCTAATGGCCCAAATAAATAAAGGAACAGTAAATTAATACACTTCATTTCACTACAGTAAATTATGACTGTCTGCAGGGTTAAAGAGATTCTCACAAAACACCATCAAACATTTAGAAGTTATGATCAATTGTACTTTTATATTATACAGGTTTTATGGTATGCAAATAGATGAATTTGCATGGAAAAGTGACAACACATCTAGATTCTAGAAACTCACGGAGCAAGTTGTCTGAGCTGGAGGCTTCCTTATCTGTTCTTGAATGTAATCATCACCAAGTTCAAATAGTTGCAATGTTGTATGGCACTTGTAAGGGAACACTCGGAATGCACATATATCCTCCCATCTATGCTTTTGTCTGCACGAGTGACCCCAAAAAGAAAAATAATAAGAAAACTTATTCGCATAGAAAAGTTGTCATTTACATTAACTGGAAATTAGAACGAGTAAATTTGGTCTTCAAAGCTAGAACCAGTTGCAAGGCTCATCTTGAGTATCCTCCAAACAATGCATGGAAAGAAACACATAATTCTAAAAATTAACGATGGTACAGATACTAGGGCAAAAATAAGATGGTTGATGTTTCATAACAACCAATTACTGGACAACTCCGTAAGCACTCATTCAAGTCAGCATTGCTTTCTTTATTCAAACATAGTAAGAAAATGCCAAGAAACAACCTCTCTATCCCTCAATTAATTGTTACACTAGATTTCGAACAAAACTAAAGAATTTGAAGAGAAACTTACTGATTGGCTGAATTAGCATCACAGTAACTTTGTAATGGTGGTCTGACTCGATAATCAATTTTCTGATATCTGCCGAAACAAAATTTACTATAAGCAAAAAAGGAGATAAATCCAGAATCAAATTAGGTGGTGGTGGAGGGAGTTCTTTTGCCCCCTTTCTGAATACATAATGTAATTAGGACTTTTCAGGTCCATCATTATTATCTTTTACAAAAATCAAAAGTAACAAATTTCCATACACAATTTTCCACTTTCATTTAAATAATAACATTGTATGATGGAAACAGAAACCTACATGCAAAAGAAAAGAAGAAGAAAAAAGCAGACAGTTGCTAAATACTATATGCGTAAGAGGCTTTGTTTATAACTCACATTCGAGAATCAGGATCTTTGCGAGGATCATATCCCTTTTTTATCCAAAACCTAAGAAATGGTCCACGCGAAAAGTAGTATGCAACTCTAGAAAGAAGCCTGCAAGAACAAAATGACCTCAACCGACAGAACAAAGACTAAGACTAGAAGACTAGAAGACTAGAAGACTAGAAGTTAAAGGAAAGACAACCTTCTGAGTATGTGATCTGAAAAGTTGAAGCCCTTATCAAGCAAGCGTTCGGTTAATGACTCTTTTGGCCATATAGGCCGCTCATCAAACAGCCGAGACAAGGCCATCTGTGACACCCACTGATCTGAGCCATGTGATATATATTCCTCCCAATTTGTTCTCTTAGGAATCTGTAAGAATGCTAAGTAGAAAAGATACACAGCTATGCAGGAACTTCATAAAGATTCCAATCTTGATGACTTTCATGCCATCAACTCTTATTATTATTCTTTCTGAGATAAATAAATAAATACGGAAAATTTAAAATAACTCTCAGCAATAAATTACAACTAGCTTTCCAAAATTAACATTTAGGATATCACTGATGCCAAAGTCAAGTGCAAGAACTGGCTCCATACTCATCTGGAAAAATGAAAATAATAATGTCAGTTTGAACTATCCACCTAGTTAAAACTTATCGAATAAGCTGAAACAAGAACCTTAACACTGGGGTCTAAGACTCATCTTGTACCCTTAAAAGAACCAAATAAGTACAAATATCATAGCTTTTAGCATGCATATATTTAGCTATGTCATCAAAACAGTAGAGTAATTCAACAATAATATTCACCTCCCATTGGTGTTGCACGGGTTCTTCTTGATTCTTTTTTGCATTCAACGTCGCTGATGGTTTCAACCTAAAAGGTAAGTACACTGCATACATTAGCACAAGAAAATTGAGCCATTTGCTTGAGGCCATCAAATAATATACCATCCAATAAGTTCCAAGTCTTATAATAAGAAACAAAGATTCCTATGAGAAGAAGATGAGTACAAGAGAAGAAGGGTGGAAGTGCATCTAATCAGATACTATAACAAAGCTTAACAAGATACATGGAACACATAGCTCCCAACTAATCAAGACCAAATACAATAAAGGGAATATTCTCATATGATTTGAACAAAGGCGCCCACATCCACATGTCTTCATTATACTTGATTTTAGCTTCTTGGAATGACCAATAATTGATAAAGTAAAGAAGGATAACCCCATTACATGGCTTTAAGTAGTCATGAAGAAAGAATCATAACCAAAAACAAGAAGTTATCTCCGAAGGAAAATTGTGGTAACAGGATTATGCAAAGATAAAAATAAATTTCCAATATAAGAATAAAAAAACGCTAGAACATCTTACACTAAACTATCAGGCACATCCTTGGGTGCAAAAAGTTGAGGTAGTAGAATCATCACATCCTCCTGGTCAACATCCATAAGGCCACCCTTATCTACAAATAGATAGAAAATAATGTACAAGAGATAAACACACTCGGTAAGGCAAAGGAAAGAAAGATGTTACGAATAACTCCAAGCTACAAAAACTAAAAAGAATTGAAACCTAGAGACCTTACCTAAGTGTGGCTCCTCAATTTCTGTCCAATTTCTCTTTTTCTTCCGTGCAACATCAGCATGGACAGCAATGACATGCTGGTAGTCTACCATCCCTTTAAACATGTCAAAAGAGGAAAAGAAGCACCACTGAAAGTCAGTTCTGAAATTGCAGGAAAATTTAACGAAGTAAAAAAACTAGGAGATGTAACAGGTGTTGATGCAAGCAGGGCCACTCTAACCATCGAAGTGATAAGCATCTGGAACACGAGCAACAATATCAAAGTTTAATTGATCATTATCAGGTTTCTGCAATTCATCTTCTTTGCGGGCAAGTAGTTCACTTTCGGGTTCAGATGACTGTATGCCTTTGCCCAAGTCAGTTGCATCTTGCAAGGACCTTTTCAACGTCCTATTGGAAACTTGATCAGTCTGTCCAGCACTAGACTTGGTTTTAGATATTTTGAGCAAAAAGTTGTTGCAAGGACGTAGGTCTCCAGATGCAGGATGTGAATATGGATCTTCGGGCCGGAAATGGAGCTCCAGCCTGCTTGAATGTGAAGTACGAGCCTGCAAGCCAAATGGTGAAACATCTCAACATGGTGACATAAAATGGTTAAAGGACTAGAGAATTAGTAAAGTGGGCAACTTGGCAGACCTTACGAATTGCTTCGGTCCCTCCTAGTGTCTCGACGGCGTGGGACATGGAGGAAGGATAACCGGGATAGTGGATGGCGAAAACTTGTTTGCTAGGGAGAAATCCGGTGGCGGTGCCATCTTTCACGACCCCCATTGTCAAGGTTACTGTTGCAGAGAAAACCAAGCTAATCTAAACAATTCAAAACTACCCAGCAGTACCTACATCATTATTCAATTAGACCAAAAAATAAAAAGTTAAACTTGATATGTGAAGATGGACAGTGGACAACCATAATTCATATTCAATGGAATATAATTACCATGAAAGAATACTCATCAAGTTCAATAATTTAAAACAAAAAGGAAAATAAAACTTAAGAAGAAAGTAGAAAGCATGAATATGTTGATGTAGAAACTCTACCAGACTACCAGGCAGGAAGCACCTAGGTTGTCTTCCTCTTTAATTATTCCAGCACCCTTCTCATGGAGGCGCAGGGAGAGAGAGAGAGCGAGCGAGAGAGAGAGAGAGAGAGAGTGTGTGTGTGTGTGTGTGTGTGTGTGTGTGTCTGAGAGTGAGAGAGGCGGAGTTCGCAAGGGCAACGGGACTGGCAGAGCCGCAGAGGCGGGGAAAGGACGGAGGGGAGGCGGGGAAAGGACGGAGGGTAGGCGGGGAAATTATTCTATGTATCTGAGATACCCTACCCCGGTGCATCGGACCAGCAATATTTTGACACGTCGTTAATTTTTTTTAAAACGCGAGGAGACGTCACCTTAAATTCCCCGAGTTCCGAGGGAGTTTGACTGCCAGAACTCGCTGGCTAAAATCCTATCAGAATACTAGCAACTGGCTCTCCTGCGAGTCCAGTCCAGTCCAGTCCTGTCCAATCTGGCTTACCAAACAAGAGCTATTAATTTCCTCCTCGCATCATGCATTAGGAATCTCAGTCTGAATCCAAATCCTGTGGGTTCGATTCCCAGGAGAGGCCTGCTTGCTCGCGCGAACCAAACAAGGCGGATGAGGAAGAGAGAGGAAGAAGATGCCCACCAGAACCCTCCCGCCGTCGACAAGCTTCAGCAAGTCGTGCACGGCAACTCTACAGGTAGCTACCCATTCGATTTTCTTTAAGAATAAGGTTATAAATTGGGTTTTCTGATTGGGATTGATGGATGGGTTTTTGGTTTCATAAGGCGGTTGGGACAAGTGCTGGGAGCAAGGTTTGACCCCTTGGGATTTAGGGCAGCCAACGCCCGTTATTTCCCATCTTCATCGGACGGGAGCCCTTCCCAAGGGCAGGGCTCTTGTCCCTGGATGTGGCACTGTACGTACTGTTCTACTCATTACTCACTAGTCACTACACTATTCTCAGTAGGAATTGGATTACGAGTTGTTTGCATGATGGCAGGGATATGATGTTGTAGAAATTGCATGTCCTGAACGCCATGCCACTGGATTGGACATTTCAGAGAATGCCATTAACAAAGCTCTGGAGGTTAGAGTTGACATATCCACTCCATTTTCACTTAACCAGAGGTCAATCGCCCGTCGTAATGTGTACTCTTTTCTGATCCTTTTTAGTTAGATTATGCAGTCCTTACTTCAAATTTCTGTTTGAAATGTCATGGCAGTTGTTTTCCTCACTTCCCAAAGCGCGGTACTTTACCTTCTTAAAGGTGGACTTTTTCACTTGGCATCCAACTCAATTGTTTGATCTCGTTTTTGATTATACGTAAGGTTACTTGAAACACTCTGTATCTTTTTCCCGTGAGAAAGACCTTTTGATTGATCGCGTCTTATGGTACAGGTTCTTCTGTGCTGTTGAACCAGACATGAGATCTGCATGGGCGCGGAAGATTGCAGATGTCTTAAAACCGGATGGGGAGCTCATAACACTGATGTTTCCTGTATTAACTTTTCTCCCTTCTTATGCCTCTCTCTCATTGTGTGTATGTGTGTGTGGCTCTGTTCTTTGTTAGTATTTCCTTCTTATCATTTGTGGGAATAGCTCATTTCCTTTTGCATATTAATTTCTTCAAGTTTTATTGAAATTTTGATTAGTTAAAATTTTTGAATTTTAATATTTATGTTTATACATAGTTTGATAGTCTATTGATAAGTAAATTTATCTGATGGCAGATCAGTGATCATATTGGTGGACCGCCTTACAAAGTGTCAATTTCAGAGTAAGCTCCAACTCCATATCCTGTTTTACAATCTTTTTGGTACTGAACTTGTGTTGCTATTGATCACGTACAAATGATACTGTTTTTACTTACAAGACTGTAATCTATACTGATTATTCTTGATTCTAATTTGTGCAGTTATGAAGAGGTTTTGCATCCCCTGGGCTTTAAGGCAACCTCCATCTTAGACAACGAACTAGCTGTCCAACCTCGCAAGGTATGTACCATGTAATCTAGTTAAATTAGATATGTGACTGCCAAAGTTTAGAAGTCATAGTACAAGGTGAAATAAATGATTATAAATATCAAGTACCAAAAACATCACAAATATATCAGCCTTGGGGTGAGTCCACCTACCTCGTCGAATTGAGACGATTATGTAATGTAGATGCTGGCCTATGGCTATTATATAGGCAATCTGAAATGTAATCCCAGACGATTATGTTAAGTACATAGGCAGCCGAAATCCCTGTCACTTCTCTTGGGGTGAGAACTTGCCTCTCCGGAGTTATGCTGTCAGTATTGCTCCAGCAAGATTTGTAAGGTCGAATTAATCCTTGGAAATCCAAGTAGCATTTGATAAGACCCAATTTGATCAGGCTAGAATATGATCCTGAAGAACATCCGCGGTCTCATCTTAGCATAGGAACAGAAGTAAGATTGTAACTGTCATATATGAGGGAAAACAATTAAACATACATTAGGTCTAAACTTATGAGGACAGGAAAAGGTTTGCTGCCCCTGTCCAACTATTTGAAGGAATCTTTAGGATGAAGCTCAGGTGAACATGAACCATAAAAAGAGTCACCCATATTAAATTGTGATTCCTCCATTGCACAGAAGTACTCGAAAGCCTCTTAGTTTAGTAGGAAAATCACAAGCAATTGCGTAAAGCTGTAAAGGTTCCAGAAAACTCAAAAGGACGAGAGTTGGGTGGCAAAGGTGCGAGATCAATTGGCAAGTGGAAAGAAAGACCATGAGCAGTGTGAACTGGTTGTTACAAACCAAACTTATCATTAGGAAACATCTACCCCGATTACATTGTCAATGACCTTAGTTTGATTACCTCGTATAAGGGTGCATATGGACAAAGACTACTGATTTTGCTTGATGCTGATACATTCGTTGTTCATCAGTGCTTGCGGAGATACCTAAGTTACTAGCTTTTTTGTTGCTTTGAACTTGTGTTATCTAGACTCTAGTCTTCTACTATGAAGCCTTACTCGAGTTGATTTGGACATAACCAAGAATGCAGTTGATGTTTATTGAGTTCTAAAAGAAATCTGGATTACATTTTTCAGGGAAGAGAGAAGCTAGGAAGGTGGAAGAGGTCTCTAAGCAAATCGTCTCTCTGACAATGACCGGCCGTCATTTGTTTTCCCTTTGCCTCTAAGGAGTTATCAGTCTGCTAAAGCAAAAGCATCTGCGGCAATTCTTCTTTCAATTCTTAATAATTGGTCAGTGTTTAAGGATCCCTGGAAACAGAGGGTGATGTGGTGTACGTTTGAGCCTATTACTCTTCCCAGACTTTGACGAAAGCTTCAAGCATAAGGCTGTATATTGAATTGGATGACAAGAAAATAAATGCTCAATATTGTGTAAATAATTTTGTTCGCGGTTCATTTCGAATCTGTAAATGCGCACAAACGATCCTTCTGCTCCAGAACAGTGGCTTCTTGTTTTTACCATTAGGTAGTTAAATTTTAGAATTTATATATATTGTTTACCGCCGCACGGATTGCTGCTGGATGATTTTAAATTTTAAAATTTGTGTAGTAGATAAATTAAGTCACACTCATTTAACAACAATCAATATCGCAAGGTTCTAAAAGACGCTAGATTAGTCGAACGGCGGGTCGGGGCCTAGCACCTAGGCGGACTAAGCGGATTTAACTAAATCTATTGTATTTCGTGTAAATAAGTGTCTGTTTATACTTAAAATATAATAATTTCATCATAAACTATAAAATAGAATGACATATATTATGAAGTATTGAAACATAATGAAAACATAAGAAGCAAACATATAATGTGTGTTTATTTAAGTGTTCAATAAGCCTCTCACAATTTATTGTAAACAATAAAATACAAAAAGAAAGTTATCTATTTTCTATCTAAGTGAGTTGCAACCTAGTCAAGTGCATATGAGAGTCTGCATGGGCTAGGCAGGTGCCTCAGAAAGTTTAGACACTCTTTCTTAATTTTCAAACACCTATGCATTAATCGGAGTATGGTCAGCCGCCTAGCGCCCCCTAAGCGTTAGGTGAGGATTTTTAGAATAGTGCAATATACTAGTAATGGTAGGGGTGGTGAGCAAAAATTCGGCCTCTAAAATGTGTAAAAGGAAAGCAAAGTCGGGTTGACACACGTGACACGTGTACGGTCAAATTGTAGGCGCATGGTCCGCGGAGGAGATGAGGCACAATGCAGCGCATTCATTGGCTATGGAATATAAGCCCCTCCTACTTCTGCGGAGGCCTCTCTCTCTCTCCCTCGCTCTCTTCGCTTTCCAACCAACCAACCAACCAACCAACCAACCAACGTGCTCTCCTCTCCTCTCGGACCCCCCCTTCCCTCCCATCCCTTTGCAAGTTTAGAGTTAGACCCTTTCTTGTTTCTCTCTCTCCTCTTTTTTCCTTTCTCTCTTCTGGTTTTGTTCTCCTCTTTCTTTCAATTCTAATGGATTTTCTACGTTTTTCGTGATGATATTCATTTCGTTCGAGTAAAGATTCCCTTTTGGCTAGCAGCTCATTGTTAGCTAGCTTTTCATATATTCGTCAACCAACATTAAAACATCTCTTAGTTAACTGATTGGTACTATGGAGGAGAGAAGTGAGGACGACGACAGGGACGCATTGGCGGGCCTAAGCAACGCCCCTCCGCCCCGCAAATCCCATTCGTTGAGCCATCAGCTGCGCCCAACGTCCGCCCAAAAACGCCACCACCAAATACGCAAACATAGCCTCGACGACGTCCACGTTGTCCCCAAGAGCGTTAATAACAATAATAATGTGGACTACTACGACTCTTCTGACGACGATTTCTTTCCTTACTCCACCTCCAACAGCAGCAGCACCACCACCACTAGTAATGCCGTTGGCGGTGCTGATTACGAAGTGTACGTGGGCGGCACTCACTCCCAGAGGCTGGACCAAAGCCTCTGCATGGAGGATGGTGATGATCCTGATGGCAACAGAGAATGCCAGCCGTTGCCCGAATTCATTGGCAGCGGCGGCGGCACTGGCATCTTCAAGGTTCCAACTCGCGCCTCCGTCCATCCTGGTCGTCCCCCCTGCTTGGAGCTGAGACCCCACCCTCTCAGGGAGACACAGGTCGGCAGGTTCCTCAGGACCATTGCCTGCACCAACACCCAGCTGTGGGCTGGCCAGGAGGGCGGAGTCAGGGTTTGGAATTTGAAGGACGTCTTTGAACCTGGCTTTGGTATTACTGGCAGAGTCATGAGGGGTGATGAGGATGCGGCCCCATACTATGAATCCGTCAACACCTCTCCCACCCATTGTCTCACGGTTGATACCGGCAATCGCTTGATTTGGACTGGCCATAAGGATGGCAAGATCAGGTCTTGGAAGATGGATCAGTCTTTGGATGCTTCTACTCCTTTTAAGGAAGGCCTTTCCTGGCAGGCCCACCGTGCTCCTGTTCTCGCCATGGTTTTCACTGCTTACGGTCAGTCACTCACTTGTTACTCTTCATCAAGTGCTAGTGTATTGCTTGGTTTTTTTAACTTTCCAACGTAAATGTTAATATATATGATATCATGTTGCTTTGATTGGATGCAGGTGATATGTGGTCAGGTTCTGAGGGCGGTGTTATCAGAATCTGGCCATGGGAAACCATTGAAAAATCTCTCTCCCTAAAACCCGAGGAAAGGCATATGGCAGCTTTACTGGTGGAGAGGTCGTGCATTGACCTCAGGAGCCAAGTTACTGTTAATGGCGTCTGTAGTATATCTTCTCAAGATGTCAAGTGTTTGGTTTCTGATAATTTCAGGGCTAAAGTTTGGTGTGCCGGTTCTATGTCCTTCTCCTGGTGGTTAGTTTTCAATTTGACACCTTCTTTGTGTTAGCGGTGTGTGTGTGTATTGCTACATGCTTTGCACGGTTAACACAATTCATGTTTTTGTATAATGATCAAGAAAGGGGAGAGGAAAACCTGCGATTTTCTGCAGAATTTCACTCTTTCAGTATTGTATGTTTTCAGGGAGATGTTAAAGTTTCAGGGTGTATCATTGCTTAGGTAGAGATTCTAATATATAATTTTCATTGGAATTATTCTAAAAGGTTTTGATTTGTCAGGGATGCTCGTACAAGAGAGCTTGTGAAAGTCTTTAATGTAGAAGGTCAGATTGAGAATCGAGTTGACATGTCAGCAGTGCAGCAAGATCAAGCAGTAGAAGATGAGATGAAGGTAAAATTTGTTTCAACATCCAAAAAGGAGAAATCCGGGGGCTTTCTACAACGGTCGCGTAATGCTATAATGGGAGCTGCAGATGCTGTTCGACGAGTTGCAACAAGAGGGGCTGGGGCATTTGTAGAAGAATCCAAGAAGACAGAAGCGCTAGTGCTAACTGCGGATGGCATGATATGGAGTGGATGCACAAATGGTTTACTGGTTCAATGGGATGGAAATGGTAACCGTGTGCAAGATTTTAATCACCATTATTCTGGTGTCCAATGCTTTTGCACTCTTGGGACACGAATATATGTAGGCTATGTGAGTGGCATGATTCAGGTATTGGATCTTGAGGGAAATCTGATTGCAGGATGGGTTGCACACAGTAGTCCAGTGATAAAACTGGTCGTTGAAACTGGTGTTGTTTATAGCTTGGCCACCCATGGTGGTATTCGCGGATGGCACATCAAATCTCCAGGACCTACGGACAACTTGATACGTACAGAATTGGCTGCAAAAGAAAGTGTATATACCAAAAGAGACAATGTTAGAATTTTAGTAGGCTCATGGAATGTTGGTCAAGGAAGAGCATCTCAGACTGCACTAATGTCATGGTTGGGCTCTGCTGTGCCGGATGTTGGCATTGTAGTTGTCGGGTTACAAGAAGTAGAAATGGGCGCAGGCTTTCTTGCAATGTCTGCAGCAAAAGAAACTGTAAGATCCTTCAATGATGTTGTGAACTGCTTATTTGTTTACTTTTGACAGATACAAAATCTCTATTCGTTCTATGGATTGATTTATTTATTTCCATTCTTTTCCTTTTGTAGGTAGGGCTTGAAGGGAGTTCTGTTGGCAACTGGTGGCTTGATAATATAGGAAAGGCCTTAGAAGAAGGAAAAACTTTCGAACGTATGGGTTCTAGGCAGCTCGCAGGCTTGCTCATATCTCTTTGGTAAGCGATTATCCTTGTGGATTTTGTCCTCATATATTTCTTTCCTTTTACGAACTCATAATTCTCATATAGGGTAAGAAAGAATCTCAGAACACATGTTGGGGATATTGATGCTGGAGCAGTTCCGTGTGGCTTTGGTCGTGCCATTGGTAACAAGGTTTGTTCCTCACCGTTCACAGTGCTCATTTGGCATGTATACAGAATTAAATATAGAATGGAGTCAGTTTGATTGTCTGCTCAGTTTCTTAAACATATCGGTTTCTTATTCCTTATGAAAAAAGGGTCACTGAACAGACTAATTATGTTCAAGCAGGGAGGCGTTGGTTTGAGAATCCGAGTCTATGATCGTATAATGTGCTTTGTGAACTGTCATTTGGCTGCACATTTGGAAGCTGTCAATCGCCGTAATGCTGATTTTGATCACATTTATCGAAATATGGTCTTCAACCGGTCATCTCTACTTAACACGGCAGCTGGTATGCTACCATACCTGTTTTTGTCTTGTTCTCTTGCCTTCTCTACGTATTTATTCTGGCTGCTTTATTCTTCTGGCTTGCCATGGGTCCTCTCTCTTGCAGCTGGTGTCTCAACTTCTGTTAATATGTCTCGAGCTCCAAATGTATGTACTTGTTCTAGTTCGTAAATCAATCCTTTTATCCATAATTTTATATTTATTGGCCAAGTCTTAAAACAATTGGTGATTTAGGCTGTCAGCAGCAACACTGAAGATGTAAGGCCTGAATTAGCTGAAGCAGATGTGGTTGTTTTTCTCGGTGATTTCAATTATCGGCTTTTTGGTATATCTTACGATGAAGCAAGGGACTTTGTTTCACAAAGATGCTTTGATTGGCTCAGAGAAAAAGATCAGCTCAGAGCAGAGATGAAAGCCGGGAAAGTTTTCCAAGGGATGCGCGAGGCACTCATCAGATTCCCTCCAACATACAAGTTTGAAAGGCACCAAGCAGGTTTAGCAGGTATTTGGTCTAGCGGCAGTGAATTTCTGCATTACTATTAACGCTCTTGGTTTCTCTTACACAAGTAAATTTTGCATATCTGCGAAATTGAATTTTCCAGTGTGTTGATTTGAAACTTTGTCCATGCATCCTTTACAGGATATGATTCTGGTGAGAAGAAACGCATTCCTGCCTGGTGCGATAGAATAATATATCGTGACAATCGGCCATTACCAGTTGCTGAGTGCAGTTTGGAGTGCCCTGTAGTCTCGTCAATTATACAGTATGTTCTTCTTCAGGGATAGTTACCAATAGTCTCTTTTTCTTCAATTGTTCTAAACCTGGTACCCGATTTTATATAGGTATGAGGCACGCATGGACGTGACTGACAGTGATCACAAACCTGTCCGGTGTAAACTAAGTTTACAAATTGCACATGTTGATAGATCGGTAAGGAGAAAGGAGTTTGGGGAAATTGTAAAATCCAATCAGAATATCAGGTCTAATCTTGAAGAATCAAATTATGTTCCAGAAACTATTTTGAACACCACCAACATAATCCTTCAAAATCAGGACACGTCCATTTTGCGTATCACTAATAAATGTGTAAAGGATACTGCCGTATTTAAAATCACTTGTGAAGGCCAGTCCACTGTCAAGGAGGATGGGGAAGAGCCTGACTATCGCCCGAGGGGTGCCAACGGGTTTCCTCGATGGCTTGAGGTATCACTTTCTCCCTGCTGCTTCTGTTATGTCCCATAAATTTTCTTTGCAGGCGTCTATGCTTCTAATGTACTTGTTTTGTTTTTTAAAACATAAAATAATAGATCACACCAGCAGCAGGCATGATCAAACCTGAACAGTCTGTGGAGGTCTCAGTTCATCACGAAGAGTTTCATACCTTGGAAGAATTTGTTGATGGCATCCCTCAAAATTGGTGGTGCGAAGACACCCGCGACAAGGAAGCGATTTTAATGGTCAGTGTCCAAGGTAGTTGCTCAGCTCAAACATGTAGTCACAGAGTTCGTGTGCGGCATTGCTTCTCAGCCAAGACGCGCATGGACTCAAAATCCAACAGCTCTAAAAAATGCCAGGGAAGTCCAGTTCACAGGTCTGAAGTTCGGCAACCAAACATTTCAAGCGAAACCAACTTAAAAAATCCTAGAAGCTAAACTAGTATCGAATACTTGATAGCACGAGGCAGTTTATAGACACATGGATCATCAGCTGGTAACAGTGAAGACGGATCTGATACAATACCGAGTTCATTCTTTTCGTTAGAAACTCTAGTGTAAATTAAAGCATGGTGTAAATACTCACTCTTTGAAGCCTGTTTTTCACTTAAAAGACAGTTTAGGGACAGGTTTTATACGTTCAGTGTCAATGTCATGCCATCTCTCTCTGCATTATCCTGTCTGTTTTCCTTCAGGCTTCGTAGTTTATTTCCGATTAGTTTCCGATCAACAGACAAATGCAGAAAAACAAAAGAGACGAACTGAACAATACGATGTGAAAAGGCTAGTCAATATTATTAATTATAAACATCAACTGTTACTACAATACCTTGCAGATAACACAAGATAATCTATAATCTTGTAATACTTGAACAGCAGCAGGTGGCAACTTGGCATGGAACATTCATTCAGTTCAGTATCTGCAACAGCCTCACAGGCTCACAGCCTTTAAGGATCAAACAAACCATGGATGTCTGAACTCATAGCATAAACACATACCACACACAGAAGAACCATCGAGAGATCACAAATGAGGAATGAAGCAGATATATGTGTCGTTCTTTTACTTGCTCAACCCCGATACTCTTAATTTCTTCATATATACTCCACGTTTCTAGGTTAAGAGATAGATGCTTCACATCAGTTCAGATACTTAAAATCTGAATCGGATTAGTGAAGCCACAGGTCACCCGATCCATTGTGTTTCATTTCTCCCAAATGAAACTTAAAGCGCATACATCCTCTTATATTCGCTGTTCAAAATCTCGTGTTCTGATGCCATAGACATAGAGAACGAACGAGACTTACTCTCAGCTCTCCGGATGTTCCTCATTTTGCTCTCCTCCATCCTATGTAAAATGACACAATAGCACATGGAGCCAATGGTAGTAAGCATGATTGTGCTGCCTATAACCGTTGCATACACTGCGAGCCACCTCGAGTGTGAGCCCACCACCACATACGTCAGAGAAATAAAAGCAATCGAAATGAAGAGGCAAGCTAGCCACATGAGCTTGTTGATCACAAACACAAGCTGCTTTTTTGCCTTCTGCTCAATCACAACCACAGATGTCTGGACTACCACAACAGCCAGGGAGATGAAAAGCGCCAGGCTGTCAAATACAAAGAAGATGATGAAAGCGGCATTATTTGCTATGTGCGCTTGTCCAAGGGTAAGCCCTGGCATTTCTTTCTCAACATATTGGCCAGGAACAGTGAATATGGCTGCAAAAGCAACGGTGGCAATCAGCACGGCAACAACAGTGGCATTGTTTATAGCATTGTTGAGGCCGCTAATGTGGAGCTTTTTCAACTTTTTTGCAATTTTCTGGACTCTGGCACCAGTTTGACGGGTCTGTTGAAGTTGGGATTGGACATCGTGCTTTATGTCACTCACGGTCTGCTTCAGCTGCTTTGCTGGATTTGCAGGTTTTCCTTGGTCTTTAGAATTGGTGGCCCCTGCTTCCCTTAACACGGCCACAAGTTCTGGACTCCCATATTTTTCTGCAATGTCAAGGGGGCTCTCCCCTGCCTTGTTGCTTGCATTGATGTTACTACCCTCTTTATTTATGGACAACAGACGGCGTACATTCTGCACATGAAGTACATGAGCATTGAGCAAACAAAATTATATTACGAGCTAGCTTGCACATTTTCAGATTGGTTCGGTTCAAATGGAACTCGAAATCACATACGAGAACTACAGGTGTTGCCATTACCGCATACGAATATCATACACCAATTAAGCACCAACTATGAAAGTACCAAACCATTCTTCAGAGTAAAGCTGTAGCATTCATTTTGAGTAAAAATATCGGCATGGACATAATATTTAACATGATTTCTAGACCTATACGAATGGAAGCTAGACCCCATACCTAATATTGAAATTTGGATTTAGAACGATGAACACTTAATCATTGATAGTATACATTTCATTAGGTTAGTAAATAAAATTGAAAGAAAAGAAAGGCGGAAGCACCTCAATACGGCCCTTCCTTGTGGCAATATGCAATGCGTTGTTTCCCTTGTTATCTTCCACGCTCAAAACTGAGGGGTCGGGTTTCAGCAACTCCAGGACAATCTCCTCATTGTGCCCTTTCACGGCCATGTGTAGTGCAGTTTGGCCTTTAAGATCAGTTCTAAAAGCAGCACTTGGATCCTTGCGTAGTAAGGACTTGACTACTTCCAAGTGCCCCATCCTTGCTGCTGAATGAAGCACAGTCTTCCCATTATTGCGGGCTATCTTGGCAAGATTTGAGTCAGTTTCCAAAAGGAGATTTACAATATTAATATGCCCCTGAGTAGCAGCCGTGTGTAAGGCGGTTGAATTCGATAGATCTGTGGTCATTGCCAAGTTTGGGAACACGTGCAGAAGTTCTTTCAACACCGCTGAAAGAAAGAAACAATTTCAAATCATAATGATGCACATGACGAAGGAATATTATGTGATAGTCTCCTAAACATAATTAGCCTCTTATAGGTCACCAGACGCATAAGGTGACAAGTAAAGTCAATGTGTGTGTGTGCGCGCGTGTGTTTAGACTGCGGAAGGCACAGTCCAGAAACATTTCAAAATCCAGCTTCAAGAAGATAATATGTTTTTCTGTAACACCGAATTACAAAAATTGTGTTCCTTTTTTCCATTTCATATGAAATAAACATTATAGAACCGCTTCTATTAAAATATTATGAATTTCAACAAATGAAATGGATTTTCATACTACTATCTTACCAAGATGGCCCTGTCTTACAGCAATGTGGAATGGGTCGTAGCCATTTCTGGCGGCGATGGATGCAGTTTGAAGGTCCATGTGCTTCAACATTTCCCCAACAACCTCAGCATGCCCATTCTCCGCTGAGGCATAGAGGGGGGTCTCTCCCTCCTGGTTCATCTTGGACAATAAACCAATTGACTCAGTGCTGTTACAATTCTGAAGAATTTCTCTGACTCTAACTAAATTCCCTGCTCGAGCCGCCAAATGGAGTTGGGAGTCACCTCTTTTACCCGGTGACTCTTTGCTCCTCCTCCGTTCACTGCCAATAAAGCTCAGCTGCTTCTCCATAACTATCCGAAAACTCTTCTGCTTCTCCATAAACCCGCGAAAACTCTTCTGTTTCTCCATGGCTCCTCGAGAACTTGACTGTTGCTCGATTGCCCCACTGAAACTTGGTAGTTTTTCCATCCTTGGAGCCTGAAAACTGCTCTGCCTCTCCATGACCAATTTCGCAGAAACCAGTTGATCTCAAACAAAATCCAACTTCCTAGTCCTCAGAATCCTGATTCTCCAATCTCAAATTCTACTTTTCCATGATCATAACCAGATAAACAATTTCAACCAAATTTATTTCCTCACAGTAAACTAATAATCCCAATTCTGCAGGTATATAGCATCTCAAGAAATATGCTTTCCAATATCTACTTAATTATTGGAATTAAAGTTCTTTGATCCAAAAACTACTTAACCAAACTGAAACTCGCCAATTTGGAATATCAAAACCCGTTGAATAATGAAAACAACAGAACCCAGAAAGGAATCTAAATCCAAATCCAACAGATGACAAGAAACAAAAGTTGAATGCCAATTACAAAGTACCTTGATTGTGAGGCTTTATACCTTAGTCTAGTGCTCTGAATCTGAAAAGCTAGAACCTTTAGATACCATGCGGCTGAGGTTGAAACCCAAAACCAAAGGCTGAGACTTTGATCAATGATGGGGTATCATCACTATCACCTTATCAGTGAGTAACACTAGAACCACAGCCCACCAACAAATTTCTTTTCAACTCAACTCGTACAAAACTACATGAGAATCGAGATTTTATGAGGAGACAGACAGCCAGGACAAACTACTGCTGACAACACCATCTATAATTCTAGAAATGATACACGGGAGAGGAGACTCAGTAGAGTAGAGTCGCATGATGCTTTTTACTTTCAAAGTAAAGATAATGTCTTCCATACGATCATTATGAGTTTTTTTTTTTAATTTTTATTTTAAAGGGAGACTCGGGGAGTGAATAAATGTACTGAGTTACATAATGATCGGCGTAATGTGATGTAAATTCACTTTTGACGAGAATTAAATTTAAAATCTTTCATTATCAGTGAAATAATAATATTAGATTGTACTACTAAATAGTTAATATTTTTCTATTAAAAACGACGAATGTGTTTAGGGTGAGATACTGAGATGTATATCTCTACTTGGCTCCATTCATGCCATACCCATATGCATAAGAATATCCGTCCACAATAATGGACATATATCAAAGGATCAGTATTTGATATTTAAAGGGGGGAAGAGGGCTTTATTCTTTTCCAAATCAAATATCTCCAGTCCAGTGAGATAAATAATCAGACAAATACATAATAATTAGAGATAATATAGAATTTTTGGTTTTTTGTCTTGCAGGAGTTGTATTGAGAAGAAGAAATAAAGGATACATGATACATGAGCATCCCCATAATTGCAGAGGAAAAGAATCATTCCCAAATTTACTATATATATACACACACACAAAGAATTAATAATTAATATAGAGGGCAAGTGATTATATACCACAGTGATGGAGATGAGTGATACTTTTGCACCATGGTGGGTTTAAATCTTGTCGGCTTCCTAATTTAACATTTAATCTAACAAATCTATTATTTAATAAAAAAATTTAATGTAGAGGCAAAGGGAAGTAATATATATACGTACAGATATGTGTTGTATATGTTGATCAATCAGTTTCCTTAAAACATAAAGAGTTGTTAATAAACAACGAATAAGTGGTGATGGCAACAAATATAAGTATATTGAAAAAGAAAAATTGCAAAAGATGCATGGCATGTGGATTGTGGGGTGTGGAGACACTTCTGGTGGGCACCCCCGGGCCACAATGTGGGAAGATTTTTTAATGTGACCGGTATACGGGGTGGTACACTACATGTTATTACACAAATGATGAGATATGTGTGTTAAAAAGTTAATAATTTAAAAAAATAAATCTTTCCACCATTCCTGTTAAAACATATGGTGTACCACTTGTGTTCCCGTCACAATTAAAAATTTCTCTACAATGTGGTAAAGGGTCCCTTCCTTACGAAAAGGAAAAAGAACAGGTTAAAAGAACAAACGGCTCGTTCCGCAGACGGAAAGCTAAACAATACAGAAAAGAAAACCAAAGAATAAGTGGAGAATGAAAATGCAACTTCAAATTCCTTTTAAAATTAACATATATAAATTGGTAGTAGATCGAATAGCAGTGGCAGACCGGCAGTACTCAATCTATATATGTCCACAAATCACATATCCTCATGGCTAAAATAGGAGTTTGTGTCAGCCACAATGAGCACACCCCAAACAATATGCAAACTGCAAAGTTTAGAGTATCTTCAAAAGAGATGTCAAATCTTAAATGACATGTCAACTAATCACTTTTGACAGTAAATATTGTTCCAACCGAACAATCCTTTAATTGACCTGGAATGGCAACAAGGCTTCTAGCGTCAATTTCAACGCTGCCTTAATTTGCATTTTTTTTTAATTGGTGCGTCCCATAATCCACCTGAATATAAAGCTTTAAACTTGATTTTACTGTTTAATTTATTTTGAAGTGGGCCTTATATAGTAGTAAAATAATAATTAACATACTAGTTGGAATACAAATAAATTTGATAGCATGCTTCAAAATAACACATCAACCATCAACTAAGAATTTGACATAAAAAATTGACATATTTAATGGAGATGCTCGGTAAAAAAAAGTCAATGGAAAATTAATTATATAGGTGTTTACAAAAATAATTAATTATTTTGTTTACAAAAACTAAAATGGCTTAAGAGAATTGAGGCTAATGTTGTATAGCACTATGAAGCATGTGAATAAGAATCCATTTGAATTTTCAATCCCAAGTTTGAAAATATATTAAGTCGGACGGAATTTGATGAATGGAACCTTGTTGATAATGACTGCATTGAATCATTCATTAATCCTACAGCTCTTACTGGCTCAACTTACATGAATCAAAGTCTGGATCTCTCTCCCTCTTTTCAACGGTCCAAATTTCTTAATCCGTCAATTTAAAATTGCGAAATCTAGAAAAGATCTGAATTCTATGCACACCTCACGTAGGTCTCACAACTACGTAGGCAAATAAAAAAACAATTTGGATATTGTACATGATAATAATAATTAGACAAATACATAGTATAACAATTTGGAGAGAAACATGGGCTGCTCTGTAATCTCAGATTAGTAATATACAATAGGATGATGTTAGGAACATTAAATTTTCAAACTAAATTTTGCAAATTTATTTTAAAATTTTAATTTCTCTAGCATTACTATATTGTATATTACAAATATGAGATTAAAAAGGAACCCCTCTTTCTCTCCAAACCTAAACTTTTAGGAGTCTTCCAAAATTTTAACTGTAGATTACTATATATGAAATTAAATTTGATTTAACCTAATGAAAAACATTAAACTTTTAACTGCTTGTAGATTAATCTACGTTTGTTTCATTTCACATATGTATTTTATCTTTTACTGCTAAGTTTAAAAAAGGCATTTGTGTGTGACCGTGTGTGCAACCTATGAAGTTGACATGTACCTAATATTTGTTGAAAGAAAATGACATAGCCATTGGCATATGTAATTATACAATTAGTTAGGCAATGCAGCCCTTTTTGACCGAGTATCAAGATCCAAGACTGCGCGCGGCGGTTCTCCATTTTTTATTTCTTTCTCTCTTGCTTTCGAGTCAAATAATGGTACGGACATTCGTGTGCGAGACATGATGATGATACTCTTACCAGAACAGAGTCGGTCAGTCAAATAACACACAAAATTCTTGAGTATTTCGGAGTATCGGTGTGATAGAATAGTTAAATATTTCGA
>JAOTRO020000020.1:150942-162351 GCA_028566515.2 Pyracantha coccinea | reverse complement strand
CATGGAAGTTAAGCCACTTAATAATACGGTCTAGTGGTATTCCTCCTGACTTGTAAGTAAAAGATCTCAGGTTCGATTCTCGCCAAAAGCAAATTTGAACTACATTATTGGTAGTAGCCCATTGTAAGGCTTAGCCTACCCCTCCCCCTAGTATAGATAATATCGTTTGTTCAAAAAAAATGTTTAGAAGTTAACCAAAAAAAAATGTTTGAAGTTCGAAACTCACAACTAAAACCCATCGAACTAATAAATCGAGTTTTAGGATCCAAATCTGAAACCCGAGTCCAGCAGAGATTAAGTTATGCTGATGCAAATTGCAATTTTGAAGTAAACCATTTACCACTTCGGTAAACAGGTCTTTATCTCTTCCAAATGCAATCGTGAAACTATAAGCACATAAGAATAATACTTGCAATGAATCCGCAGGCAGTCTGCTTCATTGTGTCAAAGAAGTATACGAGGCAAGTTGCCAGTAGAACTCATTTCAATGGCTCATGATTACATGCTTAACAAAGCAGGGGAGCCAAGTGTACATAGTATGAAATGTTATTCAATCTCAATCTGTTGCGGGGCTTCTCCTGCTGGTTTTAACCCGTCAGCAACAATTTCTTCCTCGGTGATTCCAGTGGCTTCCACAGTCCTTGAAACCCAATCCTTGAGTGGATCTTCATTCAAATCAAGCCGTAAAAGACCAGCGAACATCCCTCCCATGAAGGCAACTGGCTCCTACATGATGAGATAAGCAGAGAAAATGATGGTACTAATATTGTACCATTTACATACAAAACAATGTGCATTCTCATGGGAAATCCTCTATCTACTCGCACATATCATAGAAAACACAGTAGAAGCATAGAAGGCCGAACAAATGAGAGATACGGTCAATTTGTGACTCATATGTCATAAGAAACTGGTCAAAGAGTTACTTTTTGTTTTACCAAAGCAAACATTGAAGTAGCATGCGATCTTGCTTTTAGAAGATATACTGATACAATCCAAATACGGACCAGGCAAAATATAATGCAGTGATTTCACATGTGGTCAAAGGAGATCGTGCAATGAAAGAGGAAATCGTCTTTCAAAAAGAGGCATGAAGTGATTCAAAATTTTCACAAGGATGAAGCTAGGAATATAGAAGAGCAACTTTAGCTGTACAATAACATATCAAAGGTGGGTTCAACGGGTTTCTTTTCTTTTAAATTTAATTTTTATTGAGCAATAACGTAAAGGAAAAAACAAGAATCGATAGAGCAAAGCAAATAATAAGAGGCCCAAAAGCCTCATAATAAAATTTTTCATCCGATGCACATATGCATAAGAGAGAGAGTAGATTCGGTTTTATGAAAATGCAAGAATCAGTTCGCAAAAATCTAACCTCTCGGAAACCCTAAAACATCCTCACAAAATTATAGAAAAAATCAGCAAATAAAGGAAAACCATACAAACGGTAGACCAAGATCCAAGGTATCAGATAAATCAACAACACATAGATTCCAAACATCATTCAACCAAATTACGCATGGGTAATCTATGAATTATTGAAAAATGGGCGTTGGGTGTGGACAGAGGTAGTAGTAGGTGAAACAAGTACCTTAAGCGCTTCTCTGAGGATGGGTTCTTCGTTGGGATTGAAGAAAAACGCCTTAATCCCATTGCCGTTCCCCAAACGCAATTTTCTGCGGCTGCTGCTTCTGGGAACCTGCTGCTTCGGTGATGTCGGTGGTTTAATAAACCCAGGGCCAGGCTTCTTGGATTTCCACTGTTACCCAATTGTCAATTACTCATCAAAATTGATTAGCAGATGAGTAAGAATAGGAAAAAGAAAAGTTCTGGCCGTCGGATTATTCGCTCACCAGTGCACACGAAGGAGAATTCACAATAAACACAGACATGTTGACTAACTTGAACTCCTGGTGCTGTCTTCTCGTGTTGATGGTTCTGGTTCTTATTCCCCACTGGTAGATGTTTGCCTCTCTCTCTCTCTCTCTCTCTCACTGTCTCTCTATTTTAAGGCCATTTCGCTTCATACAAAACTAGGGGGTGGTGCACAATTACCCCTGCCAAGTTACCGTAAAGTAAATTCGCTAGTACGTTACAGTCCAGTGATTTTTCTGTTCTCTTAAGTGAGAGGTTCTGGTTTCAGAACTTCTAATGAATTTTGGAATTGGTTTCCTTTCTCCACCAAACCATGACAAGACCATTTAAAGATGGATGCACCAGCCCAACTTTAGCTCCCTGTTTGATCCGTTCCAATTGCTGACCCTACCACAAAGGGGATGCACAAGCCCATTTGTCTACAAATATTTTATTTTAACCACCTATGTTTTTCTCTATTTGCAAGGGCAAAGGGGGTTCACCTGTACCTTCGAGGTCATTTTGATTCCTTCTTCCACAATATTACTTGTATGAAACAAATTCTCTATCATTTTCACACTGGTTCTCATGAGTTTGATTTCTATATGTAGGAAGCAAACATATTGAAGTTGATTTTTACATCACAATTGTTACAACTTACAAGTAAAAGTTTAATAAAAGTAGATTATGTCCAGTAATTGTGAAACTCATATAATTTTAGTTGAACTAAAGTAACAATTTGGCTAAAATTCAAAAACCAATTAATACTCCAATTTTCCAAAAAAGAAAAGAAAAATAACAAAGGTGTGGGTGTGTGGTGAAAGACCACCCATAAAATAATGCAACGGTTAGGTGGGGAGATCCTTTACCAACCACCCCCACCCCAACACCCCAAGGGAAGTGCTCAACTTCAACTGCCGACTCCGCCAACCTCGTCTCCGCTTGCTTCTTGTTGATTAACGATTGAAAAAAAAATTTTGAGTTGAGCAGATGTCTTTGCCTTCTTCCACTTCCATAGAACAACCACAACCCCGTGTCCATGATGTCGATGCCATCACCTGCAAAGGTATGTGTTATATGTTTGTTAATTTCTACAACTAAAGTCAAAATCAAATACGAAAATACTTACTCCTGTGTTTTTATGTTTTGTGAAAATCCAAATGAAAATGTAAAAGCAGCCGCGGTGGCATGGGGAGCTGGACAGCCTTTGGTGATAGAGCAAGTGAATGTGAGTCCACCTCAGCCAATGGAGATAAGGATCAAAGTTGTATGCACCTCTCTCTGTCGCAGCGACCTCTCTGCCTGGGAGTCTCAGGTATTTCTTCTTCTTGCTTATTCTTCAATTTTTTTTTTTTTACCACTCGCAGTTATTTAAGTTCTGTTATTTTAATTGCAGACTATCTTTCCTCGGATATTTGGTCACGAAGCAACAGGGTAGGTTATTTCTCTATTTTCCTTTTCATCCACTTATGTATTATTATTGTTGTTGTTGTTGCTGTATGATATGAATATGGTGATATTAGGTACTAACCTAACCAATAGCAATATTATTGCAGGATTGTCGAGAGTGTTGGCGAGGGGGTGACTGAATTTACTCAAGGGGACCATGTGCTAACAGTGTTCATTGGAGAATGCGGGAAATGCAGGCAATGTGCATCAGGTAAAACCAACATTTGTCAACTCCTGGGGCTCGAAAGGAGAGGCTTAATGCACTGCGATCAGAGGACACGCTTCTCTATAAATGCCACTGGGGAACCCGTTTACCATTATTGTGCTGTTTCAAGTTTTAGTGAATATACTGTGGTGCACTCAGGATGTGCTGTCAAAATCAGCTCACTTGTGCCTCTGGAGAAAGTATGCCTTCTCAGTTGTGGAGTAGCTGCAGGTAGAGTTTCAAGTCATGCTGATATTGCGATGAGATCACACACACACACACGATATATGCACACACACACACATTATATATGCATATATGCATATATAGCTCAGAGGGTTTAAGGTTTAGTAGAGGAATGCAATTTCACTTTATGATAGCCCTCACATACCCCTACGTGTATGTCTATGTAGCTGTATGTGTAATGGTAATGACAATTCTTGGTCAAGGAAAATATTTCTCATATGTGTTATGTATGGACACAAATTTTCAGGCTTGGGTGCAGCTTGGAATGTTGCTGATATATCTGATGGATCAAGTGTGGTGATATTCGGTCTTGGGACAGTAGGCCTTTCTGTAAGTACAGCTTTGCCTTTACCGTTACAGTAGGCCTTTCAAAAATGACAGGAGCAGCAATGCAGCATGTAATTCAAACCATAATTGTTTCTGGTGTGATAGGTTGCACAGGGTGCAAACCTTAGGGGAGCATCTCAAATAATTGGTGTTGATACTAATCCTGAAAAGGGTGAAAATGGTAATATTTGGACAGATATGTTTTCTTCCATCTGGACTCCGGAGTTATATGTTAAATAATGATGCTATTACCGGTACACAGCCAAAGCTTTCGGAATTACAGAATTTATCAACCCAAATGACAGCAAAGAACCTATTCAACAGGTAATTCTGACTAAACCATAGATGGATCCCCCTCCCTCAATTTAAACTTATTATCAAAGAAATACATTAATAATAATTAAATAGTCAGCGTGACAGATGGTTGGAACTTGGTGGTAGATTGAATTGGGTGATTGAAAGTCTACAGTAACGAACGATAGTGGATCAACTTGCATTTCATTTGGCTTGAAACTTAAATGTGAGATAACTTTCTTTCAGGTTATTAAGCATTTGACAGGCGGAGGAGCAGATTACTCATTTGAATGTATAGGTGACACTGGCATGGTAACTACTGCATTGCAGGCATGTTGTGATGTAAGTTTCTTATATTTCATGGTTTCCTTTTCTTTTTCAAGCATATCTCATTAATTTTGTGTATAAATTGGTGAAGTTCTATTCATTCCACTTGGCCTCTTTTTTATCTGCGTTTGCTTGAAGGGATGGGGTTTGACAGTTACACTTGGTGTGCCAAAAGTGAATCCCGAAATAACAGCTCATTATGGAGCATTTCTTACTGGAAGAACATTGAAGGGATCGTTATTTGGAGGATGGAAACCTAAATCTGATCTCCCTTCCTTAGTAGAAATGTACACGAAAAAGGTAATTGAACTGACTAAATTCCACTGAAGCTTCAAGAAAGAATATCATCTAATATGAAGTGTCCTTTTACCTTTCATTATGGTAGAATTTATTTTGTCCTCATGTAGTTGGGTAATCTACAGACCATCTTTGGTCCTAGCATTCTGGTAGTTACCAGAAAATGCGACAGGGCATGCCTAACCAATAGAGCTCTTGTTAACACTATAGCATGTCATGGTTTGATAAATATCTAATGTCTCAATGATTCAAGGATGATCATGAAAATATTTCCTTCTACATTAGCAAATAGATAATAATATTGGAGCCTTCCGGTTTGGCCTTTTTTTTCTGTGCTAATTTTGCAAGTTTCAGAACTACATTCATGTCATGTGCAGTAATATTAAATTAGTTCTCTTTTCTTATCAGCTGTTTCCTTCTTGTCCTGTTTTTCATGACCGATTGGCAGTCCTGATTCCTCTGGTTATGAAAAAGCTTTTGTTTGAAGAATTATGAATCAACAAAAAAATACACGGAGCCTAATAATTTGAAATATATGTTTTGTTAACTTGAAAATGCAGGAAATCCAAGTTGATGAGTACATAACACATAACCTGCCATTTGAAGACGTGAACAAAGCTTTCAATCTCATGCGAGAAGGCAAGTGTTTGCGTTGTGTCATCCACATGGAAAACTAGTTTTCCCTTGTTTTGTCACCTTGGTCCTTTGTAGAACAAGAGCACAAATTGCCTTGCTACGTCCTACATGCGAGATTTGATTGTTCGATCGTTGTTGTGATCAAGTTTTATCTACTCGTGGAGGATTATTATCCTTCCCTTGGAAGTTGGAAGGCTAACTCAAGTAACTGTAACTGTAATTCCTTCCTCCCCCAGCTGGTTAAACATTATTGTAAACTGTTCACTGCTGCAATATTTACAGACATAAAGAACACGATCAATATGCATGTATCCAATTGGTGTGACATAAAGACATTATTTATTTATTTATCTTGGGTGTAAGAGTTGAGACGAAACTTAATCCACCAACCGTATTACTCACTAATTACAGTGTTCGTGCTCGAGAATCGGATTGAAGATTCTTTGATTTGTTGTCTGGCAATCAATGAATTGATCTTGTAGTTCAAGAAAAGACACAAAGTTGAATAATATATACATATGTGAAGTCTGCCTGCGTTGATAGATCGATGTAGAACAAGATAGGAATCGATCAAAGCGGAGAATTTAGTTTCCTTTTCCTAGTTTGTTGGAAATTTCTTTTATGTTTCCTTTATTTACTAGATTTACAAGTACTAGTAGTAGAATTAGGTTTGATGCCCATGTAAATGCCCAGAATTGCTTTTCTAAAATTAATATGAGCTCTCATATTAATTTTATGTTAAATTAAGCTATCAATTTAAATAATTTTTGTTACACCGAAACACAATAATTCTACGAAGCAATTAAATTAAAAAAAAATCTCAAATTTCATATGAAAAAGGGTTCACGCAAGTTGGGGATCCTAATTTTTTGAAACCACACAATCTCAATTTTTTTGTTGCTTTGTAAGTAACTGGGTTGAATATTATTGATAAAGATTGGATGAAATTGGATGTATAAAGTTATTATGATTTTATGCAATTGAATTTGCTGTGTTTAGATATTCGATGAGAAAACTAGGTTTTGTAGATAGAAGGAATTCGACATGACGTAAAACTTTGTTCTCTCTTCTTATTTTTATTTTTATTTTTTATCAATTAGTATTTTATTTCTGTGTTATCAGATTATTTCATATTATTATCAATCTAATTCATAGTTTTCTCTGTTTTCTGGATGAATTCCAGAATAGTAATAGAGTGCATTTTTTCTTGTGAATTTAACACTTGTCAGTCCTTATATCCGCGTTACCGTTGCGCTGACTTTCAACAAACAAATTAACTACTACTACACCCTTGAATTTGTACCAGACAAGGAATGAAGGCAACCAACCAAGGAATTATTCTTATTTGAATGCTTATTAACTTTGATTAGCTGAACCACCACACATACATTATACACATTGGCGCTGTACGTGTAAGTTGTGATATGTTGTCGTTGTGAGTAGGTGAGGAGGGTGATCTGTGATCAGACATTTTTTCTCCCCAAATAGTCGTAGGAATTATTTTTTAGGAAAGGCTGGAGATACGCAAATATTAGGAAACCCTCACTTATTTATATACATGGACCGGAAGCTTAGACATGAAGAGTTGTATCCTCGGTGGCATTTTGTTTCGAAAGTTAACAATAGAGATGTCTGATCACCAGAGAGTTAGAGTTCATCCTGCTGGAGATGTGGAGGCACCACCAACAGCACTGCCGCCTGTGCCTCCGGTGGTGCCACTGCACGGACACGTTTCATCATCATCGACTACAGAGAAAACAAAGCTGCTTCGGACGAATAATCTCTCCGCTCCTTTACAATTACCAGTAGTAGGACGTACCATTAATCCGGTAATCCAAGCAAACCCACCAAAAAAGAGAAGCTCATGTACATGCTGCAGATGCATGTGGTGGACAATGGGCATTCTTCTCCTTGTATTGATAATAATAGGAGCCACCGCTGGCATACTTTATCTTATCTTCCACCCTAAACTTCCTAATTACTCGGTTGATAGCTTGAAGATCAGCGACTTAACGCTCAATTTGGACATGACCTTATATGCTAAATTCGACGTCAAGATAACAGCCAATAACCCAAACAAGAAGATCGGGATTTACTATGAGAAAGGTGGCCGGTTGAGCGTGTGGTATACAAACACGAGGCTTTGTCAAGGGATGCTACCGAAGTTTTACCAAGGTCATCAGAACAAAACACTACTCAATGTGGACTTGACAGGCCAAACGCAATACGGAAGCACTTTGATGAATGCACTGCAACAGCAACAACAAACCGGACGCATCCCCTTGGATCTTAAGGTTAACGCACCAGTGGCAATTAAACTCGGGAAATTGAAGCTCAGGAAGGTGACCATCTTGGGGGAATGCTTGCTGGTGGTGGATAGCTTAACTGCTAACAATTTGATTAGCATTAAAGCTAATAATTGTAGATTTAGAATGAAACTTTGAATTAATCTGGCAATACATCTACAATTTCGCGGATATGGGAGCTGTTTATTTATTTGTTTTTTGTCTGTTGCACTCTCTTCTTCCGTTCTTTCTTTCCATATGTATTTCAATCAATGCAGTTGCCTTTTATTCTTGTGGTAAACATAGCAATTTTGAGTTGCGACAAAAAAAAAAACATAGCAATTGAGCTCGCACAAGACAAAATCACAACACGTGATGCTAAAGATATAAGAGATTTTATATAAAATAGTATACAGATCTACATAGAGTGTCATCAACGTCATATCATGTGTCCTACAGTAGTTATAAATATATAACCACAAAGATCCAAGAACTGAGTGTATCACACAATCAGAACTTCAACTGACCTGCAGGATCAGTTTATTCTGTAAGTGTTGATAGACGCAGAGAAAATCAAGGATGAGAATAATTTCTATACTCATTTCAGATAAGTAAACATCCAACCTTGTTCTAGGCCATTTTCTTCTATTGTAATTTTGGAAATTTTCAATCAGTAAAGCAGGATAGTGTAAAAGCAAAAAGATAACAAGAGTTCGCATCTACCAGGAAAAAGATTAGCAACTTTATCTTGAAATTATATGTTTATATTACTCACTAATCGTTATTATGAGTGATTTAGAGAGACCATTTACTAGAACTACGTATTGTAGACTACATGATGTGGCGCTCAATAGTTGGATTCTTTTTTTAAATTATTAAATAAAAAATTCAATCGCCAACCGCCACATCATGTGATCTACAAAATATAGTCTAAAACATGATTTCGCTAGCATTTTTCTTTATATTAGGTGACGAAGATCTTGATTTTTGTCAAGGTCGTATATTCTAAAAAGCTGCATATGAATTTATATTATTTCCCCAAAAAAAACACAGACAACTCTTTCAGTACCAAATATATGGCAGAGTCACAATCAACAGTGTTGAGCCAATAGGAACCTTAATTTCTCTAGTTTCTTCCCTAGGAAATGAGAAATTACTTTCCAAATGATAAGTTCTTTCTTTCCCAAGAAAGATAAAGTTCTATGGAAATTTCCCATCAGTGTCTCGAAACAATCTTTCTAACTACGATTATGCAAACAAGGAAAGAAACTGAAACATCTACCAAAGAACTAGATTTCAATAATACATGATTTTGTAATTTTTGCTAGGTGATAGCATCTGTAACTCCACGTTTCTGACCTATGGACACAATCAATTGAGCAAGTTTAGTCAGAGCAGTAGGCGATGAAAATATCTGATTCACATACGAAGCTCCAATCCCGACAAGAACTCCAAATCACAAATAACAGGATATGCTTTTGTCTTACTTTCTGTGCTTTTGTAAGAATAGGATGTATTCAATAACTAGCAATGCACCCTTAATCATTTGAACAGGAAAGCAAAAGAGTCACTGCATGGAACAAACTGCACAATACTGTTAGGATAGAACAAGAATGAGATATATTCCTCCATGTTATTAATCCCGTTGTCAATGTGAGCGCTCCGATCATCATTACAATTAAGAAACAATATTGCTATTCTGATGCTTTTCGCCTAGAAAATTGCCTAATGAATTCAATCACAAAACTTTCATCATGAACAATATGACACAAAAAGGAACGAAGAACAAGGAAAGGAAGATCGTGAGATTACTCAAACTCCTTTAGTGCTTCGGCTCCAGCAACAATCTCCAATATCTCCCCTGTAATCTTTGCTTGTCGTTGCCGATTGTAAACATTTGAAAGAGTCTTCGTCAAGTCAACTGCATTGTCGGTGGCATTGCTCATAGCATTCATTCTCGCCGCGAGTTCACTTGCTGTTGATTCCTGCAATGCCCTCAAAATCTGACTGTTCAAGTAGAGAGGCATCATGGCATCAAGGATCTGAACAGGGTCTTGTTCAAATTCCATAACCGGCAAAAGCCCTTCCCTCTTTATCTTCACACTCTCCCTCTCCACACTCAGTTTACCTTCCTTAGTTGTCAGCCTAAAGAACTCATCCTCAATTGCATCAACACTATACCCATTCACATCAACAACCTCTCCCTTCGGAGACAATGGAAGCAATGTATGAATAACAGGCTCAGATTTCACCAACGACACAAATTTAGTGTACACAAGTTCAACTTTATCAACCTCTTCGCTAACAAACAGTGAAAAAACATCATCAGCAATGACCTGAGCCTCTTTTGTTGTTGCAAATAACCCACCTTCAATAAACCTATCAACACAAATCTCAGGCCTACGCATAAAATACGAGTTACCCTTTTTTCCAACACTGATCAGAGTGATATCTAACCCAAGTTTCTTCAATTCCGTGATTCGGGCCTCGGCCTTTTTTACCACCAAGTTGTTGAAACCGCCGCAGAGGCCTCGATCAGCGGTGATCACAACAATGGCAACTTTCTTCACAGGCCTAACATTTGTGAGAGGGACATCAATGTCTTCACGCTGAAGCCGCTCATTTATGTCGTACAGGACCTCCACAAGCGTCTCAGCAAAGGGTCGGCCATTAATGACTGCTTCCTGGGCCCTCCGAACCCTGGCAGCCGCCACGAGCTTCATGGCTTCGGTGATTTTCTGGGTATTTTTTATGGAATCAATTCGGACCCGGAGCTCACGCAGACCGCAGTGGATTGCTGAAGATTGAAAACGGAGAGGTTGGGATGAGATTTGGGGCAAAAGGTGTTTAGGGTTTTGGAGAAATATGTTAGAAATTGGGGGTTTTGCAGAGACCCACAGGATTGAATTGGACACAGCCATTGGTTCTGGTTCTAGTTTTGCCAAGATTGAACAAATTCAAATCTCTGCAAAAACCTAAGTGGATTGAAGCTTTATGAAAGCATCAAGAATGAAAATTTCTTGGGGAATTGTATCTTTGCAACAACTTTTTTGTGGGTGGAAATTTACTCCTGAGATTTGTGTAATAGGAGTCAATTTGACTGGGATTGGTTTGAGATGGACTCTGGAGCTAAGCATATGTTTTGGATTCTCCGGCGAGGTAAACATTGAACCCCAATACAACGGAGGAGTATAGAACTGTTTGATTCCAGAACTAGATCATTTTTTATACCATCTTCAACCATAGGTTAAAAGCTAATTTTTTTAGCTCGAAAAATTTAATTTTTAGTCTAGAAACAGTTTTTCTGCTCTAACTCATATGATCTAAAATTTTAGCCCGGAATTATTAAAAATGAACTTAGGCTAATTTTTTTTTTCTTGAATTAACTTTTTAAAAAAAAAAAATTATGTACACTATCGTAAATTAATTTTATGAACATTTTAATCTAAAAATATTTAAATTCTGATAAATATTGAAAAATCACTAAAT
>JAOTRO020000020.1:67321-84332 GCA_028566515.2 Pyracantha coccinea | reverse complement strand
GGATAAGTAGTTACGGTTTTAGGTTGTTGGCCCAATCCTTCTTTAGAAAATGCTTTTGTTTTTGTCTCCTTTTCACAAATCTTAAACCTTTCCATTTCGCGCTCAATGAGTTTGCGAGCATCCACCAGAGCCTGCTCATAAGAGGCACTCACCTACGTCAACATGCATCAAAAAATGAATTAATTGTCAAGTCCAAAACCATCGACCACAAACCAAGGTAGAAAAACTTATAATTTGCAAATGGAAAACAGTTGAGAGAAGTAAAAAGAGAAAGACCTTCTTATCCTTGATTTCACTGGACTGGATCCAAGTCTTGATTTGGTCCCTGTACCTCTGGAGCTTCTTAATCTCCTTCTTCAGGTCGGCCTCAAACTTCTCCTTCTGGTTCGCATTGTCCGTATCGTAAACCTAACCGCATTGCACAGAAACACGCATCAGTCGTTTTATCAGTTGGATTTTGCGTTTCCGTAAGCAAGCAAACGAGAAGGTAGAAGAAGCTACAAACCTTGTTCCAAATGCTATCGAAGACATCGACGCCTTCCTGGACCTTCTTCAGAACGCGGTCGATCTCGCCCTGGAGCTTCCGACTTGCCCCCATCCTCTAATTCCCCCAACCGGACGATCTGATTGCAACCCCGCTAGGGTTAGGGTTTTCTATTGCTTTGTTTTCTCGATTGCGCTCCAACTGAACAAATTTAGACGACCAATCTATCCACCCAATCTTTAGAACGAGTCACTTTATTCGTCGGAGTAAAGTTGAACCGTGTTCGTATTATACTTTCTAGGACATTTTAAGCCAAATACGACGCCGTCCGTATTGGGCTTTGACTTATCTAATTGGGCCTCTAGTCTTTGGGCTGGACAAATAAAACCAACCGTAACACGGTGCCGTGTCAACTGGAATACACTGTCACTGAGTCTCCTGTGTCTCCACTCATCAACACAGCACAGTACTCACTCACTACTCACGGACTGAGCAGATAAGAGGAGAGAGAAAAGATGAGAGGGAGTTTTCCGGCGCCGGCGGTTATATCCGGTGCGGTAAGCTTCACAATTACTCAAATTGCTTTGGTGGGCAGAAGAAAGAAAGATTCGTTTGAATTCCCAGTCTGCTCCTCCTCCCAAACGGCTCGCTTTTCCTTCTCAATTCACGACGAGCATAACCAGCAGAGGCAAAGACAATGCCTTTCGTTACCAGAGAGAAGCAAATGGAAAGGAGGACGTCGTGCGGGCATTGGCTTGCAATGCAAGTACAACTACGAAAGCGGAGGAGAGGATAACCAATGGGTGGTGGTGAATTTCTACCATTTCGTGATGATCAAAGACGCAGAGGCGGAGGTGGCCAAGCATCTCTCTTTCGTAGAGGACCTCAACATACGAGGACGGATATATCTGAATGAACAAGGGATAAATGCACAGGTACTTCTTACTTTCTTTTTGTAATGTGTGTTTATGAAATCAATGGAATGAACGAAGGAATGCTTATATAATGTTATAATCTATCTTTTTATAGCATATTGCTTTCTTTTGTAATGTATACGAGCAGAAATTCTCTGTGGACGACGTTCGATCCATAGCCGGATTGTATGTATAACTGAACTGAATTCATGAACCATGCATATTACTGCAAGACAAAACAATAAGAGGTGTGTTTGATATCCTGTGTTGTGCGTATGTACAGTACAGTGGGCCGTTGAGAGATGCACTTGCATATGTTGAATGGTTAAGGGGGGACGAGAGATTTTCTGGCATCCTAGTGCAGATTTCTGCAGCAACAAATGGGCACGCCTTTCCAAAACTCAAGTTGCGGTATAAGCCCTCACTGGTTCAGGCAAGCCCCAATAGCCAACTTCCTTCTTTTTCTTCTACTCCTTGTAGCTAATGTCATAACATATATCTCCCCCCGCTTGCAGTTAGAAGGAGGTATTTCACATCTTCCTTTGCTGGACCCTTCAATGCGAGCAACGCCTCTATCGCCATCTGAATGGAGAAAGAGATTGGAATCATTGAATACAACTAGTGATGCATCAAATGACAATCTTAAAAGAAACCAGATTTTATTGGATGTGAGAAATGGTATTTTACTTCCCAGCCTTGTAATTTCAAATGATTTTTTCTCTTATCGTTAATCCGGCAATTCCCTTCAATTGTGTATTGATGGTGGAACAATTTGAGTGTATCGTACAGATTTGTTCGTAACTGTACATTTAACGGTTTTGATAGTTAGATATGTTTAACAGTGTCGTTTCTTCTTTTGTGTTTGACATGTTGCCCTTGGTCATGTTTCTAATGTACAATTGTGCATGCAGTTATTGTTATTTCTGTAGCCTCTACGGCAGTCATGTTAATCATGTTCATAATTTCAGCCACAGAAGTTTGAAGATTTTGTCACTGCTTGTAATCAGGTTATGAATGGGATATTGGTCATTTTGAAGGGGCTCGGCGACCTGATGTGGACTGCTTTAGGAGCACTTCGTTTGGGTTATCCCAACCAGAGGTACGTGACTTTTAGTTCAATGACATGCTACATGAAGTAGTGTTGTACGGGCAAAACAAAAAAGCTATGCAGAAGTCCAACAGCCGTAAGAATATTGATGTGTAATGGTTTGAAATGAAGTTCTGATGTGAAGGTTTTTTCCTAGCTATGGAGATTAAGATCAGGCACATTAGCAGTTAGGAGGTTCCCTTAGTTTGTGGTCAAGCAACGCTTCTGTGGTATTATATAGTGAAGGTCGCAGTCTATACTTTTTGATATACGAGAATTTAGGCAATAATATGTTCTGAAGGCAGTAGAAACTTCATTTTCTGGTGACGGATGTGAACATACTACTTTCTGTCTCTGTTCATGCTTATTCAGGTCATTGCCGCAGATCCGTTAGAAAATGTTCACAAAGAAAAGACAGATATACTGATGTATTGCACTGGAGGTATCCGTTGTGATGTATATTCCACAATCCTAAGGTAACCCTCCATCTGTTGCAATGCATATTGATGATTGTATTGCATTATTAATGGGAAAATCTGTGATGGAACGGATTGTGTTGTGATGTTGGAAGCAATTCTTTATCTTTCTTCTCTCGCCTTTCTTATTTGGTCATTTAGTTGTAATTTAATTTCATGTGCCAGACAACAGGGCTTTCAAAATTTATACACATTAAGGGGAGGTGTTTCTCATTATCTGGAGAATGAAGGTCCTTTCCAGTGGATTGGTAATTTGTTCGTATTTGACTCTCGTCTCTCTCTCCCACCGCCTGCCTACAAGCCTGAAGCCACGACTAAAGCAAGCACGCATGAAGATTCAGAGAATAATATGTTCGCTAGATGCTACATATGCAGTTCACAAGTCTGTGAGTTAAGGCATAGAAACTGTGCAAATCTTGACTGCAATCTGCTGTATCTGTAAGTTCCTTTTGTTATCTATTCCCTCTCCATCCATCCCTCCCTCCCTCCTACAAGCTGAAGCGTCACTGCCGAAGTATCATTTTACCATCTGAATTACATGAGGATTTCTATTTCAGATGCTGTATGAACTGTGTGAAGGATTTAAGAGGATGTTGCGGTTCCAACTGCACAACTGCTGCTCGACTTAGACCTGTTCTTCCAGGGTTCCAGAGATACAAGAAGTGGCACACGTATCGAGATTCGATGCCACACAGCCAGTTGACGGCTTGATATAAATCCTCGGGACGGTTCATCACTTATCTTAAACCAAGGCATCTGTTGGGCATCGTGCTCGTCTTCCTGATGGATTGTTGCAACGCATGGTGGTGCGGGACGAATTTCCCTTCTATTTTTTTCCAACAATGGAGATGGCATGTTTGGTGTCTCTGGTCATCAAAAGTTAGCTTGCAGCCTTCGGTCTCCGGAATCTACATCAGCCTATCTCTTATGCTACAGGAAACAAGCAGCAGCAGCAAATGTAGCAGAAACGAGGAACTGAATCATCTAGCCACAACAATAATTCGAAGCTAGTTGGTCGCATATTTATAATTTTTTTGTTCCCTAAATATTGTAATGTCAACACTGGAGTGCAACATTATCTCATACACGAGACATATTTACATGTCCAGATGCCCAAGATCCGTCATGAATGGCTTATTGTTAATGTTCAACCGTTTATCTGAATGTAAATTATGACAAAGTAAAAACACGCGATCAGATACGGATACATAAAATTGAGCACAAATGCTCGGTTCCTGTTTTACAAACTGGATGCAGCTTATCGCGCTAATAAAACATAGGACCCTAAAACATACTAAAGGGTACAATAAGCATAGAGCAATATATGAATTAAAACTACAGTATACAGAACAAAGTGAGTTTAATCAATGAGAGTCTCTAATCAAAGGCTCGTGCAAACGCAACAACTCCACCGTGCCATTCCTGCCATGAATTAAACAAAGATATGTTAGACTGGCTGATAACAATGACAGAAAAAATGAGCAGCTTAGCATATTATACTGCAAGGAAACAATTTATACGTGCTCACACATGCCATGCCACACTCATCCGGAAGGCAACAAAGAGAGGGTTCGAGCCACACAAAAACTTGCAACACAAACAAAAGCAAACAATGCACCATAAAGCAGTACGACGAAAATCAGGCCACTTCACCTGGCTAGTAGGCTGCATAGCATTTGATCGAAGGAATAGGATGCAGGATGATCATGATGTAGGATAACTCCTAAAACAGGTCAGGTAACATATAGACCTTTTCGACAAGCCTAGCAACACAACTCTTAACTCTTAATCAGGTTCTGCTCATACTAGATGCTGAACTTTTATATCAGACTATGTAGAAAATAGAAAAGAGTTGTGGTGGGGCGTGATTGATAATGATTCTATAGCCGTAACAACAAATCAAAAGGGTCAAGAGATGAGACCTCTGAGCAGAAAAAATAGACGGAGGAAATGACAAAATTAGAGGCCTCACAGTGTGTTTGTCACTGTGAACACACATTCATATCATGGCGATTCTATTATACAAAAAACATGGTAGACCTGGTATTCATTTATTCAAGTGCCAAATCTGCACAACTCAGAATATCATGTCTACTTCCTTAATAGATGGAGGAAATGAAATAAATTATAGGCCTCACAATGTGTTTGTAACTGTGAACACACATTCATATCATGGCAACTCTATTATACAAAAAAGATAGTAGACATGGTATTCAAGTCATGAACACCAAACAGAAAAATGGTTATTTATTCAAGTGCCAAATCTGCACAACTCAGAAGGGGGCTCTATAGAAACTTCGTGATGCAATCGGAATAGTTTGTTTCAGTGTACATAATCATAATCGTAATAACTAGTATCGTAACAACTAATATCATGATAAGAAAGTGATTATTCAATTCAAATTCAAAGTAATTGAAGTGACACACAACAAATTCGGAGCAAAACGGCTACACATTACGATTAAGTGTTACAATAATTCAAGTGACACCCAGCAAATTAAGAACAAAAAAAAAAAAACCACATTATGATTAATTTTTACAGAGAAAAAGAAGAAGGGGACGGACCTGAAAGATTGAAGAAGAACAAGGAAGAGGAATCGGACAGGTGTAAAATAGAACTGGTAGTTATTTGCAGTAGCGGTCGGCTTTCTTCTTGACGCGGTCGTCAAGAACGTCCTCGACGGACTTCCGTTCAACGGATTTGGGATCGTAGCCGAACTTCTTGGCCTCAACCGGGAACAGCTGCTCGTACTTCATCCGCTTCGCTGCGTCGATGGTGTAAGTCTCCGTTCCTCCTCCAGTTCCTTCTACTGCTGCTGCTGCTTTGGCGCTTCCGTCCTCAACCACCACTTGGGGATCGTCGTTAGGGTTCATATGCTGCTCCTGAAGCTGCTGCTTCTTCTTTTTCTTCTTCTTCTTGTCGATGGCTTTGCTGCGAGTGGCGAGAGTTCCGTCTTTGAAGGTCAATCTGCCTCCTTTCGCTCTCTCGAATGGATCCGACATATTCCGCCCAACCCCTGTAAATTTTGATTTGGATTCTGTTTTCCCCAACTCTCTCTCTCTCTCTCTCAAAACTCTTCGGAACGCAATCCCCAATCAAAAATTCCACCACCGCCTCCTCCCCCTGTAAATATAGTATAGCCTTTATTTTGCACGTCGCACCAGGTCAGGCCCAAACAAAATACAAGCCAGGCGGCCCATCACAAACCCAACGGATCAGATGCAGCCACTCCGGTTTTGTATCATATATGCCTCGCTCCAACTTGTCCTAAGAACCAAATTTTGAGGAATGGATGCCCAAAACCATCCCTGCACATGCTATTTTTCCAATTCTAGGATCAAGAGTCGTTAGATTCCGTTAATTAAAGAAGAACGAAACAAAAAGTCGCATTCTTAAAATTGAAATTAAAGAGTCATAAGCATGGGCTGTACCATTTGGGTTACGCCGCGATGACATATATTTTCTCCATACTTGCAGCAAAATTGTATGATCATTGACTTTGTTTTCGACACCAATACAACAATCAGCATATATCATGCAAACTTCAAAGTATAGTGTATCAGAAACCGTCATTTTCATTCCAAATTGAGCAACAAAGAGATCAGATTTCTCTCATTAAGTACATCTTGTTTGCGGTTTTTTGGATACATATTTCTGGAGACCAAAACTTATAGAATAGGACAGTTCGATCATTGGATTTTACATAGAAAAGTCTCGTGTTGGGAAAAATATTTACAATGTAAGGATCACCTATGAAGTAATCACATGAAAATTGAATATCAGCATTTGGAAAGAATTGTAGAAATGCATCTCAAAGCCACATTATATCATTATTATCCTATGCATTCCGATATGCAATGCATGCAGCAAAATCTACAACAATTAAAACAAATCACCATACTAGCTTTTTTTTAATTTTCGAATTTTAATTTGGAAAAGTAAACAAAAATTGGAAGGAAAATTACGTACCGTAAAGACAAGCCGCAGCCTTTCTCGAGAATAAAAGATAAAAACAGGATTTTTCTCTAAGTTATCTGTAAGTAGTTGGAAGACATAAAAACTGCCTCGCGAGTAAAGTTGGCACCTTAGTGTTGAGTCGGTAATAATGAGGGTGCGACGTTAGGCGAGCATATGCTTTTTCGTCCAAGCGCAGGACCACCAAATGCTTAAGCATCCATTTCGTGTTACTTACAATCTCAAAACTCTCCAGCATACGATCTCAAAACTCTCCAGCAACAGATCGAATATTGAATTGGGTTCTGCCCAAGCAGAGGACCATCAGTTTTGTTCTTCATGCATGTATTTTTCAGAGCTTTATCCAATGGATCCATATCCTCTACCTGGTTGGCTTGCATGTGTAGAAAGTTAAGGTTCCATCATAAAACCAATTGGTAATATAGGAAGTAGCTCAACCTTTTATAAGCCTATGCAAAGTCTCTCCCCCTATCAATGTGGGACTCATTTTCAACACACCTCTTCATGTGTAGCGAATTTTCGAGCCTAACACGTGGACAACACAAAGGGGTGATGTGGGGCGCGTTTGGCCGGCCGTCTGGCTTCACACGTGAGAGACAATCTTCTCTGATACCATGTAAAAAGTTAAGGTTCTACCATAAAACCAATTGGTAATCTGGGGAGTAGCCAAACCTCTTTTAAGCTCATGCAAGATCATTTTTCTCATCAATGTGGAACTCATTTTCCATGAAGAAAGTTGAGATTCCACCATAAAATTAATTGGCAATATGGGGAGTAGCCCAACCTCTTATAAACTCATGCAAGGTCTTTCCTCCCATCAATGTGGGATTTATTCTCAACACGCCCCCTCATATGTGGCGAATTTTCAAGCCTAACACATGGACGACACAACGGGAAGACGTAGAGCACATGTGGCCGTTTGGCTTCACACATGAGACAGCCTATTCTGATATCATGAAGAAAGTTGAGGTTCCATCATAAAACTAATTGGTAATATGGGGAGTAGCCCTGAGCCCATGTAATGTCTCTCTTCCCATCAATGCAGGGTTCATTCTCAATCAACAGCATGCATCAATAACCAGGCATGCATGCGTACTTACGTACTAACGTAACTAATTTATTTGTGGAGTACAAAGTAAAAGGGATGAATCAGTGAGAGATAACTAAATAGAAATTAATTAAGCGGACTACTGTACTCACCTGCTGGGAGGGAGTTGTGGCTCTGCAGGACGGGAGGTGTGGTGCCACCGCCAAGGCATCATAACGAACGAGATCTCGGAGGATACACAGAATTGTAGACAGTAAAGCAACCGACGACAGCTGCGAAATTTAACCAAGACTGAAGCAACGACTTTTGGTTTTAGAGGGTTGCGTCCAAAGTGCTAGATTTAATTGGTAGACAATTGCGGCATTGATTTCCCGACAGGAACTCTAACTTGTACATTTCAGATTGCTGGTTCGAAGTCGAAGTAGGCATTACGCAAGTCCCATTTTGATAGTGTCAATTTGTTTTTACTTTTTAGTTGGTTTCACTGTTGATGTTTATATATGAGAAGAGTGTATATATGAGGGAAAGAATGGATGGAAAATGGGGATGGAAGAGCGGGAAAGAAAAAAGGATTAATGAAAACAAAATCTTGAAAGTGAAAACAACGAGTGGTGGATTTAGAAAAAATTATTCAGAGGGTCACATATAAAAGTCCACAAACATTTCTTAGACATATAATAACCTAATAATTTAAACCATAGTTTCATCATTCATAACTTTTAAAATGAATATCAATATAAGTCACAATTGTCCACGATGCGGTTTCATATTTTGAAAACACTATATAGCTTCATTATCAAAGGAAGAAAAAAAATTGCTCTCAATATAAACCACATTGCTATCACTCAACCATTGATCTCTCATTCAATTACGAAATTGACTTTTCACAATATTCATAGCGGAAAAAACTTTCTCCACTAAAATAGTAGCAATCGATAGAACCAAAGAAATTTAAATCTAATTACGGATCATAAAAGAAATTTAAATCTAATTATTCGGTTTCGTAATGGACTTTTCACAATATTCAAATCTAATTATTCATAAAATAAATTTAATTTGAATTAGCTATGAAGAACTTACTTTGAAATTTGAAAGATGAATTGTCGTCGAAACGATCGCCGGAGTAGGATGGTAGGAGTTTTTGGGCGTTAGGAATTCAGTTTGCGGGGATTGAAATTGAGAATGGGAATTGAAAATTTGGAATTAGTTTGGGGACTAGGTTTTTGCTGCTAGCTGCAGCCTGCAAGTGTGAGTCTTCTCTTTTTAAAATAGCACATCGTTTTGGCTAGGTAATATTTTAAAAAGAAATAATAAGAAGAGCAACACTTCTTCAAGTCATTTTATCAAATAGTTGGAGAACATGTTTGAAGGCCAACTCCAACCTTCAAATGAACAACACCCAAGTTATCCATGAATTTCTACCGAAGTTTGGAGGGGTCAACTAACCCTCCAAACCTCCTAGTATGTTCGCTTTTGAAAACAACTTAATATAGTTTTTTTATATATATATATATCAAATGACGTCATCTCGCCTCCAAAATGATTTTTTTTTGTACCTTTTCTATTTTTGTAATCTTCTTGCCAAGAACTTTTGCTATTTTTCTATTGCCAATGCATACAGTCGATGCCTCCAATTATGGTAGAAAAACCCCTACCCTCTCCTTTCTTCACAAGCCTTCGAAGGTCCATTGTCATGGGTGGAAGGAGGTACTCCTTTCTAGTATAGATATTCGATTGCTTGACATAAGCCATCAACAACTCTAGGACAGTGGATTTGCCCATTCTTGTGATCTCATCCATTTAAGAATTGTAATAGTACAACTCCACCTGTTTAAGGATTGCTCTTAGTAAAGTGTGACTGAAAAAATTGTGTGAAAGTCAGGTGTTACTAATCCATTTTAATTTAGTAATCTAAACTACGCTTCTGCAAATGTTAGCGGATGATACATGTGAATAAATAGAATTGAAATTTTACATTAATTACGTATCTATCCCTTCTGATTTGTACATCTCAAAGTTGCATACTACTTGAAGTTGAAATAGACGTTACGCAAAGGTGTTTGTGTATCTTACATAATACATACTAATTACACATTATAAATCTCACACTTTTGGCTTTTCGCTTATTCCCGTTGTCATAATTCATAGGTGGAGGGCATTTCCTTTTTCACTAATTCACTTCTGATACCATTGCAAAAACAAAAACAGCTGCAAAATAAATTTTGTAATAATCATGAGCAAGATGACATATTTTCGATCGCCAAGGAGCAATTTCCATCGTTGAACTTAACTCCCTTTTTCTTCTACCTGAAGTAACAATATACATGATAAAGTAGAACTATACACGGTAGATTCATGCATGCATGCATGGTTCTCAAATTAAGTTTCAAAGATATTTGATAACGTAACATTGTATAAGATTTACCTGTAAGTAAATGTTTCAACAGCTCCACAGATTGGAATAATATTGTTGTAGTTTCACTCCCTTCTCCGGTTATTATGCTTCCAACGGCGTTCGAAGGAAGTGCTTCAAGTCAATTTATATAGTCAAAGGGTCAATATATATATACATATTACACACACACACACACACACACACATATATATATATATATGTAAAGCAACAGTCGGTATAATTAAGTTCCAAATGAAATTAGAAATGGGAGTGCAACTTCGAAAGATAAATATGAAATTAGAGATAGGCTTAACAGAAGAAGATTCATAACTGATGGATAAAAATATACCTGCAATATTTTTGTGGGACGGTCCATAAAGCTTGTGATGTGCCAGTGGCGTTATGAGGCGATGACATGTATTTTTTCCAAACTTGCAGCAAAGCTTTAAGGTCGTTGACTTTGTTTTCAAGACCAATACAACAATTAGCATGCATTGTGCAAACTTGGTTAACATCCTTACTTGGGTCACAGAATCCACTAAAGTATTTTGTATCCAAGAATCTCACTTTCAATCCAATCTTCGCAATGAAAGGATCAAATTTTATCCTATTAAGAACATCTTGCTCATTCGTATTTGGATATGTGTTTTTGGAGAGGTACCAAAATTTGTAAAACCCAATAGTCCGATCATTGGATTTTACATTGACAAATCCACAGTTGGGAGGATTTTTAAAACTATAAGAATCTCCTAGAAATTTATCTGTTGCAATTTGAAAATCTGCATCTGGATAGAAGTGTGGGAATGGATCTCGAAGCCACATTATATCGGTATCCTGTTCATTAATTTCACTAAATAGTTCAAACATGGAAAAGTAAGCAAAAATTGGAAGAAATTAAGGACTAAGAAAGGGGAGTGACATGTATAAAATATACATACCGTAAAGACAAAGTTGTAGCCTTTGTCGAGAATGGAAGACAAAATCTGGGTTCTTCTCCACATCATCTGTAAGTAATCGGGAGTCAGATAAAATACCTCACCGGTAAAGTTGGCACCTTGAGTGTAAAGTAGGTAACAATGAGGGTGTGATGCTAAGCAACGAGCATATGCTGTTTGGTCCACGCAGATGACTAGCAAATGCTTGAGCAGCCATTTGGTGTTACTTCCGATGTTAAAGCTCTCAAGAAAGAGATCAAATATTGAATTGGGTTCTGCCCATGCATCATTTAACGTAGTTATTATAACCGTTTTGTTCTTCATGCATGCATTTTTCAGAACTTTATCTAATGGATCTATATCCTCCAGCTGGTTGCCCTGCATATGCACCGATAACCATGCATGCATGTCATATATATGTACGTACATACTTACATGCTAAAATAATGAATATATTTGTGGAGTAGAAAGTGAAAGGGATTAATTAGTGAGAGATAACTAACGAATTAAGAGGACTAGTGTGCTCGCCTGCTGAAGTGGAGGGGTTGTGGTTTTGCAGGAGGGGAGGTGTAGTGCCAAGCCATCATAACGAAATCCAGTAGGGTACACAAAATTGTAGACAATAAAGCAACCGGCGACGGCTGCTGCCGCCATAAACACCAGTGTCGTCCGTACATTAATCCTCTTCCCAGTTATATCAAGAATCGCCGAGTTTCTCATTCTTGATGCTTTTTCAACTAACACCCTTTTTCTTCTTGAATATTGGGCTGTAATATGCTAAACTGCGTTAGACTTGGCTATATATAAGGTATTGTACTTAATTTATATGTATAGATCTTAGAGAGATTTTTTCTAAATAAAGAAACATGCGTTAGATTGCTGCGAAAAGCAGGAAAGCTAACTAGAGTAGTAGTCATTACGCACAATAGTATATTATAGCGTCGAAGTCCGGGATTGAATTGGTAGACAATTGCGGCATTGGACTTTCGGATATATATATATATATATATACAGGAACTCTGATTTTTTTACATTTCAAGTTGCAGGTTCGAACTTGAAGTAGGCATTACGCAAGTCCCATTTTGGTAGTGGCAATTTGTTTTTAGGTTTGGTTTTACTGTTTGTGCTTGAGATTTTGAGGAGTTTATGAGGAAATGAATTGATGAAAAATGGTGATGAAAAAGAGAGGGAAAGAAATAAAGAATAATAACTGAAAACAACATTTTGAAAGAGATAACTTAAATTGTTTTTGGTTATCAATTTTGTTGGTTTTTATTTTGTGTGTTTGTTGTTATAAATTTCTTCTATGTCTTTCCAACCATCATTCATTCATTTTTCTTTGTCCCCCTTATTTTTTCTCTATCATATTAACACAAAAAGTGAGATCTAAAAAAAAGAAAACACTAAATGGTTACCGAATACCTCTGATTTTTTTCCTTTTCAATTTTTATAATGTTTATGATATGTTTACTTGTGTGGCCTTGGTGCTCATGCTTGGCTATGGGAGGAAGGAGTTGGATATCATTATGTTTCCATTATATATAGAACTGGAAATCAAAGAGTAGTGCAAACTGAGTCAGTTTCGTATTAATCAATTTTGTATTAAGATGACATGATAATTGATCACCAAGGTGCCATTTTTGTCGTCCTTTTACCTGAAATAACAACATAAAATACAAAACGTCAGATCCATGCTTCTTAAATCAAGTTTCAATTACTACATATATTCTATTTGGAACGTCATATACAATGCAATATGGTAAAAGTGTTTTCCGACTAACCTTGTATATTAGATATATTCGAGGCAAATTTAATTAAATACATGTTATGTATGCATATGCATATACGATTTACCTGTAACTAAATCTTGCAAAAGCTCTACAGATTGTAAGAATTTTGTGCAATTTCCTTTCCCTTCTCTTCCTGTCACGAGTGCTTTTCAAGGCGTTGGAAGGAAGTGCTTCAAGCCAATAACAAAGTCGAAGGAAAAAGGTTCAATATTAAACGACAAATCGTATACTTCTAAAAGAAACAAACAAAAAATACAACAAACCGCATAGTTCTTGAAGAAAATGTTTAAAGAACAGTAAAAATTTATTTTCCCTCAATTTAATCACATCGGGTAGGAACCATAAGATGGCCGGGAACCCACTACGATACGACTGCACCAATGCGGAAAAAGATATAGAAAATGTTGGGATAAAAAACTCAACATGACTAGGATTCAACGTGAATTTCTTAGAAGTACAAAAAAAAGGTGAAAATCAGTTTCCTAAATATAATAAGAAAAGTCACAATTGACTACAATCGATAAAATATAATATGTATACCTGCAATTTTGTGGAACAGTCCATGAAAGCTGTTGTGTGGCAGTTGCATTAGGAGGCAAGGACATGTACTTTCTCCAAACTTGAAGCAAAATTTTAAGATCATTGACTTTGTTTTCGAGGCCAACACAACAATTGGCATGCATTGTGCAAACTTGGTTAAAGTCCTTACTCACCTGGCAGAAGCCACCAAAGTATAGTGTATCCAAGAACCTCATTTTCAATCCAATTTGGGTGAGGAAGGGATCAAATTTGATCTCATTAAGAACGTCTTGGTCATGCATCTTTGGATATGCCTTTCTTGAGAAATACCAAAACTTATAAAATTGTATCGTGCGATTGTTTGATTTTACATAGGTAAACCCTCCATTGGGAAAGTTCTTCACGCTATAAGAATCACCAAGGAAGTAATCGCATGCAATTTGAAAATCTGCATCTGGATAGAATTGTGGGAATGGATTCCGTAACCACATTATATCAGTGTCCTGTGCATCCAATTTTGGAAAGAAAAAAAGTAAGTGAAAATTGGATATATAGATAGGTAAATTGGTAGATGAGAGACAATGGAAAATTAGGAGTATTAGATCAAGGGAGTTACTGTAAAGACAAAGTTGTAGCCTCTGTCGAGAATTGAAGACAAAAATTGGATTCGTCTCCACATCATGTCCATGTACTTTGAAGACATGAAAGTAGCTTCGCTGGTGAAGTTGGCACCTTTAGTGTAGAGTTGGTAGCAATGAGGGTGTGATGTCAAGCAACGCCCATATGCTTTTTTGTCCAAGCATATGACCACCAAATGCTTGAGCAGCCATTTTGTGTTGCTTCCGATCTCGAAACTCTCTAAAAAGGAATCGAATATTGAATTGTGTTCTGCCCATGCATCATTTAGAGTAGTCACGATAATGGTTTTGTTCTTCATAGATGCATTTCTGAGAACTGTATCCAATGGATCTTCTACTTTGGTCTGCATCATCAAGATCAAATCAAATAATTGATCCATGTAATGGCATTGCATAATCACAACCCCAGGCCCTAGGGATTGTTCGATAGGGTTATCCTTACAGAGAAACTCACAGATATGAGACCAGTGTGAGGTTAGGTGACGAGATAAAATTATAGAGATTTTCATTAGTATTGCGAGAACGGTCGGACATGCCTGGTGGTACGGCAACTTGACCCAAGATTTTTCATTGGGCCCCGACCCTGAGGTGAGTAAAGGGTACCACACGACAAGGACAACCACTCCATGCGTAAAAGCATTAACCCTTTTTGAGTCATGTAGCATCAACAATTACAGGATAAAAAAGAAGAGTAGTATATACCAACAGAGCTAATTATAAAATATGAGTAAAATCCGGATTAAAAATTGGCATGGATGTGTTACGTAGAGAGAAAGGTAATGATCTTAAAACAAAAAGTCCTTTTTTCTTTCTCTCTCTTGGCAATGAAAGAAGATTATGGAACATGTATCGATAAACATAATTATCTGAGTGCCAAATCCTTCATAATTATGTATATATTGATTTCGGATTAGCTAGCTAGCATACAACAAGAATATATATTGTTTTACTTAATTTGCTCCTGAGTCTACAAGTAATTACTACCACTTTGATATTTTATGTGTAATTGATCATTTTTTAGGAAAACTAATAAAAAAACATGTGGCTGTTGGATTATGCCGGCTTAATTATGACTAAAATAACAAGCCTTGGGATGAACACAAAATAGAACATGCGAGAGAGAGAGAGAGAGAGAGAGAGTCCTGGCCTGATGAGAAGTTACGGTTCTGGTGGCAGACAAAGCGTAGTCATAAGAGGATCTGAGCAGAAATCCGGAAGTGTAGAAGCCAAAGCAACACACGGTGGCTGCCGCAAACAGCAACGTCACCTTTAGAAACTTCTTCGCCACCAACGCTCGATTACTGCTACCTGATGATCCGTTTCCACCGTTGGATGATGGTGATGACGATGATGATAATAGTAATTTCATCATATTATTCCCGCTGAGATAATTTCCAGCTGCTTCATCTGCCGATCATTTGCTAATCCTTACCTGTCTCTCTCTCTCTCTCTCTCTCTCTCTCGCTTTTGGAGTCGGACGGATATAATTTGGCAACCTGCGCCTCTTAATTCCCTGATTGTTTTGCTGATGCGAGAAGTCAACCTGTATAACCTGCTGCCTGGCTAATTGTTTCCTCTTTGATCCTTATTATCCTTCTGTTGATATTTACTCTAATTTTTAATTGTAATATTAGGTTGCCATCCCTCACCGCTAGTTTTGTTTGACTAAAACCTGAATAGTTTTTAATATTATGATTGATGTCCCCGGCCCTTTCGGTAAGTTTTGCAATTCTGCCTAATTTTTAGGGTTATTACACACTCATTCATTAATCAGTTTCCCCTTTTTTAGGAATTTATTTAGTAAATTATTTCATAATTTCAATTTTAAAAACATTTCTAAATTACAAGATGTAACCATTTTCACATTGCCCTTTTTTCTTATTAAAAAAACTATCTCATTCAGCAAAAAGTGGCCAATAAAAAAAATGTAATAAATGTACTTATCGAAGAACTTTGTGGACATTATAAGTGAAAACATAAGAACAAAATTTCTACCCCAAAAGTAGCAAATAGTACCCTAAAGAATTTCGTGGACATTATGGGTGAAAATATAAGAAAAAAATATGTACTCTAAAAGCAGCAAAATGTACCCATTGATTGAAGTTTTTTTCTTATCTAATTCTAAACATAAGATATAGACCAACTAAATGTGTATACAAAAATAAAAGTACCTACCGCAGCTATTGCATCAAACAATCCAAGTGCAAACAGAGGACAAGTTCATCGTTCTAAATATTTTGTGTAAAAACACATAGATAGAAAGTATCCACCACAAAATTGTGATGAGCACTACAATCAGGAACAACATCGCAAAAATAAAGTAATGGGTACAAATGAAACCAAAACAAAAGCCAAGAGCAAAACTTAATCATAAAATTGGATATGCATCTGCAATTAATAATGTTTGCCCTTGGATATCAGGGAGTTTTAACGAAATACTTCCGGTACTGTTTATTTTAACAAAAATAATATTTTTACTCTAAAAAGTCACTTATAGTACTATTCACTTACAACACATTTTTATCACTTTGATTAAAACTCAAAAAATTTCAAGTCATTTTCATTAATTTTCCTTTGGATATGTACAATAAAGTAATAACGCTCACCCTTGGAGCAATTTACATATATAGTTCTAATTATTATCGAATATACATAATTATTATTTTGACCACTATATCATTGCAGATAGCGGACAGACAATGACGACAGGCGTGGGGATGGGGCCTCTCCTCTTCCAAAATTTAATATC
>JAOTRO020000020.1:32529-46932 GCA_028566515.2 Pyracantha coccinea | reverse complement strand
CTAAGGATGTGGGAGTGCTTAGTGTCGATGATAGCTTCCAACTCCTGGTTGCACTTTGTTCCTCGAGCGTCTGGTATCAGTCGTGTCACCTGTGTACATGACACATACGTACATACATTGTACATACAAAGTACAAATTAGAATTGCAACGTGTACAGCATTATTCAGTATTCTTTTGTTTATGTATACGTAGTCCAGCTCACCACAAGAATCTGAGGCTTCACAGCAAGGCCTTGTTGTTTAATTCTGAGGAGCAACTCTTCCTCCAAAGCTCTCACTTGATCAAGAATATAAACCACCTGTCCACCCGTGTCGGGCAATCCAAGGACATCCGACTGGCCAAAGTAGCCGTGAGGAGAGAAGATAACGATGTTGAATGTGTTGGGAAGTCTGCTAAACAACGACTCCAACTTCACCGAGTCTGGCGCTTGGAATACTTCTGACAGCAGCCTCATTGTCTCTCCAACTCTTTCTGCTGTATCTCCCCATCCTTTCTCAAAACCCAACACTTTTAACCTGCTCAAGATTGAATACAACATTTGTTCGTATATAAACGATCAAGATCTGCAGCATATAACACATACATTCTTTAGTTAAGGTTCATGAGAGATAACCTTTGCTCAAAACTCGGAAATGGTGTGGTTTTTGGAAGTGTGGAGACGAGTACTTCTGCTTGGATCAATGCAGTTTGAAGTTTTGCAACGGTATCTAGACTTTCATTGATCATAAGATTCTGCACATACATACATTGTACTTTAATTAAGAAAAATTAATAGTGAGGCCGCAAAAGATCAAGTAATTAATCAATTAATCTCAGACAAAATTAACATATATGATTTCAACCTCTCCGTGATAATTAAGCGGTAATAAGTAGTCAAGAAGGGGTTTAGCATAATCGGAACAGCCGGCATGAGTTCTGAGCCTTGATGAGATTAACTTTAAGACGAAGTTAAGTCCATTTCCGATTGAAGAAGGAAGCGTCATTCGAGGAGTAGAGAAGTCGATGGCTCCAAAGTCTATTTCCAAAGCATTTTCATCTTTCGCCCTGTTGCATGCATGCATCACTCAAATTAATTTGACATTAGTCATGCATATATATATATATACACGTAGCTACATACGTATGCGTATAAAACGTACCAGCTCTCGTCAAAGATCATTTCCTTGAACTTCAAGTATTCGGTAGCAGAAATGCCATCCACTGTTAGATCATCTGCATTCACCTTAACAAATTCTGAGAAACCGGGATTCGGTCTCACTGCAAAAGCGACATAGGGTGGAACAACAGCTGCCTCCTGAGTGCTACTGAGGATGTAACCAAGTAAACCCTCCAAGACCTTGCTTCTTTCATGCCTATCTTCTATCGATTGTTCCAGCTCCTCCATTATATGATGCGGCTTCATTAGCCTTTTCCCCGTTCCAACAAAACTTTTTGCATGCATGTTTAAATTTGTTAATTAGTTAAACAAGAACGTCAACATTCGAATTTCACAAACATATAGTATATAGAAAAATATTGTATGAAAAAAAATAAAATAAAATAACCTGGCAAAACATTTCTTCATATGAAAGCGGCTCGCTCTCAGTGCTTCTGGCATGGTTTCTGCAATCGCATCGGATCTCTTTAAAGGCGGTGAGGTGGAAGCCATTTCAATTAACTAATTAGAAGAATCGATCAACAAGAGATCTTCGAAGTTGGTTTAGTTTTATGAACGTTAGTTTTGTTTATTGGTGAATTTATAGGGACCTTAAAAATGCAGGAAGAGAAGAGTGGTTAGGTTACATATGGCTGAAATTGCCGTGGGAGGAGAAAGAACATCCTTTATTCTTTTATGCCTTTTGCAGGAAAGGAAAGATGAAAGCAAGAAAGGAATTTTTACATGGGTTGAAGCAAATCTACCAGATTTGGCTTTCATAGTGGTATATATTTGTTTTAAAAGTGGAGGGAAAGAATCCCAAGGAATTCGTACTTGGTCTTCGTAAACGTGCATTTTTTTATACTTCTTCCAATCTCAAGTTTACGACGTGTTTCATGTAATTGTGCACAAATTTTTCACCACCACAACACTAACACACTGTCACGAAGTGTTACCAACACAATTATTCATGTTACGTAATTTTTTTTGTTAATGCTATACCAAAGTTTATGAAATATCAACTTTGTTTGCATAGAATAATACATCAATTAGTAACACCACCAATACACACTCATACTATTACAAATTTATTTATTAATATTATACTTAGATATTTGACATATCAACCATGTCATCTGCAAGATGTACTGGAAGGGCAAAAAACTAATTAGCATTTCAATTTGAAGTAGGAAAGAATGCGGTCTAATAGTGTTCTCAATGAGGGGCTCTATATGAGGCTAGAAAAGTGGTGGATATATATAGCCCAATTTAAAGTTCCAAGGAATCTTTGGGGCTCTAAAAAAATAATTTGTCCCAATAAGAGACTATATATCTTTCGGGCTCTATATGAAGTTATATATTTTATTTTGTAGTAATTTGATTATACGATAAATTTATTTTAGTCTTAACTTTTCTTAACTTGATTTTTGGAGTGTTATCTTAAATTTTAATTTATAAAAAATTTAATCTAAAAAAATTCAAATTCTGACAAAATTATATTTCATCACTTAAGTACTTTTGTAGGCTCTTATCTCAATCTCATTCATTGGTATGTTTCTATGAAATCAGACAGGATAAAATTTCATTTCATAACAACCATTGAATTTGTTTATCTTATCTCAATCTCATCCATTAGTTTATTTTTTTGATTGACACATTCTCCGAAATCAAAAAAGTTTTTTATTTCATAACAACCATTGGATTAGATTATCTTAGCACAATTTAGTTATGTTATTTGTTTGTATTTTTGGTTTAGGTCTCTAAACTACCAATTAAATTTCATCACTTTTTTTATGAATTTTTCAATTTGGTGTGGATCCCCCTACTTTTAGGGGCTAGATGTAGCTCAACTTTTTGCTACCCGATGATTGAAGTTACTAGCTCATGTGATGAATGTAGTCCTCTTTTTCGGCACGTTGAAAATGAAAATTTTCATTAAAGCTACAAATATGGTAACCTCAAATAGAATAAAACCAACTACATGGGGGTAATTTGGCTCTTTTTTCGAACTTTGGGTCCTTTTTATAGAAAATATATTTCATTTTCCTTGCACTCAAGAGCACCCTCGTTGGTACAGAATATTGGATTATATGATTAAAAAACTATTTTCAAGGATCTTTAACGAAGAAATGGTAAAATTGTAAGCAAGAGCGCACGCCAATAACCGAATTAAAGTTGTCATTCAATACTACAATTTAGTAGTATTTCTCTTCATTTGAATGTAATCTTAAGTTCGAATCTCATGGATAACGAATTCAATACCAAATTAAGCTGCCCATTATGTAACTTTGCCAAACTCTCCCTCTCCTTAATGTAAATGTAAAAATATCGATATACTAAAAACAAAACAACCGAACTAAAGTTGAAAGTTGCACAAGGCCTTATAAATTAACCGAAAGCAGCAAATAGTTGTCCGAGTTCCTTCTCAAACTACATAATAAGATAACTAACTTCCCAAAAACAAGCAACTGGGTTGCAGTGCAGTAACAACCGCATACCAGTCAGTCGCAACGGGAAATTTCAGATACTTAACGGCGGCAGACATCTAAAACAAGAGTGCAGCGAAGGCTATAGACACCCTTGGCACTTGGCAGACTTCAAAACGACACCATTACATTGCATAATCTTGCTACATTCTTATGGGCGACACCTCGTCGCAACCCCTCTCTCTAACAGTAGAACATAACCCTTTTGACATTCTCCTTGAGCGCAGGCAAGGGCCTCACTGCAGCATTTGGACCTGGTGCTCTTGTGCTCCGCGGACCCATGCCCCCACGTCCAGGAGCACCACTAGTCATTGATCCGCTGTCTGATGTCTCTGGTTCCAAGTAAAACCGAGCTCGGAATGCAGCAAGATGGGCGTAGTACGCCGGAGGAACTGCAATTTTAAGGCCAAATCAGAACACTATCTATTTAAAGAAAAAACAAGGAAAATAATGAAAAAGCACCAGAGTGGGAGCTTACCAATGGAAACCGAACGCGTGCATCTTGCGTACCTGCAAGAGTTCAAGAGGTAAACTATTTAGCACTGGAGTTTAAGGATTCAAAAATATAAATAAATAAATAAATTCAGTGACTGAAAACGCTAAATCAGCCAACTTACGTATAGCAAAGATTGTTTGTGAGTGACTGCAGTTCATCAGCTGTAAACTTGTTTTCATCCCACAGCACGTGGTAATGAGCCGGACGGCTTGTACCCTGCAAAACATGGTGTATACAGATTTATAAACATTCTGCTTCACAAACACACACACCACACAAAACACAAGGAAAAATCATTGCCTGAATTCCAGCATGGCTGCAGAGGTAGAAGTCGAACTCTGTTGGATGACAGATTTTGGAGTCCACAACCGTGCCTGCAGAAATAATTGGGTAAAAATTTCGCATAACAAGCATGAAAACTGAACTACATCATCCCAACATTTCATACAGTAAAATTAATTACCAGGTAAGATATTTCCGCTCCTGTCAACTGCACTACGGTCATTATGATTGTTGGCAAACAGCCTTGTGTGGTGACGTTTCTGAACCACAACAAAAGTCACAGGTGGCTGATAGTTTGGCTCCAAGGAAGCACAAGCCTGAATAAGAAAAATGACAAGAAGCAAAAAGATGTTAATATTATCACTAACACAGAACAATATGCACAAACTATACTAACTTTAGAATAATCCCAAAAATGCAAGTTTACCTTACGAATTGCATCAAGCTCGTATAGTAGAACTTGGTAGAACTGCCCCTCGCTGACACCGTCCCTGAAAAAACAAAGGTGGGTGTATACATACACACCATTAGACATAGGAGAAGTACATATGACAAAAACAATGGCAAAGGAGCGTTAAATGCCTGTAAAATATGATGCGCTGTGGCTTCTGTCCTGTTGCTCTACGGAACGAAATTAGCAGTTCCCTACATTAACAAACAAATTCAACTCAGTTCTGCACTTCCTAACAATCCCCAGTAAGTAGAGAATTAATATAATTATTGAGAGAGATAGAGAGAGACTTTATCATTCCACCAGTTACAGTGCCCCTCTGAGGATCCTGCCAAGTTTTGAAGAGGTCTTGGATAAGCTCCTGGCGATGAGCTTGTGCACAGACCAAGCCAGCGTACTTGGTGATTTCTGGCCAGTCTTGTGAGGCCACAACCTGTCATAAAAGACATGTGAACAATTAAATTGTAACTCCCTACGTGAATTCAAGACAAATATGTACGCACTAGGTAAAGCCCATAGATATCATCGACAACATACGGCTGCAATAGAGGGGCTTGAATCCTCCCCAGGATGAGGATGGGTAACATCAGCACCAAAAATTATAGTAGGACGGTCACTGACTAAAGGAATACGTCTTGACAGTGCATCAATAAGTACTGTGTTCCTTCCGCCAACCTTCACATTTATCTTCAAAGCAACATTTGCCAAGTATTGTTTACTCATTCTGAAAACATGTTTCGTCAAACAGCACTGGGATACCAGGCCAAGATCCGTCTCACAAATTCGTTTCAAGTCACCTGGATGGATATCAGTATATACAAGAATCTAGAACTTCAGGACCACACAAAATTGAGATGATATTATAGAGAGATAAAAAGCAGAATGAGATAATGGAGCCAAATGGTTTCAAATGCATACCATAAAGATTGCCATTATTATCTGGTAAAATAACGACAAGCAGGTCAAGCTCCTTGTTTTGGGGCCGGAGTTTGGTCATTGCATCATGGTACCTAGTTTTTAAGGCCTTCTCTGCCTGATCAGGTCGAGCACTGATTGGTGGAAGTACCGATTCTGGATTAAACGCCTAATATAATAAACACTTCAGCATCAGAGAAATCCAAATATAGAAATCAAACAATGCGATTAAAACCAGTGGAAACCATAACGATTAAAGAAAATTTCCATACCATGCCAGAAATGTAACACATTTGAGCAAGTTCATTACAGAAGGAACGGGCCACATTGTCTTGAACATTTCGTGAAAAGTTAATGCAAATCCAATTGTTTACTCTTCCTCCATTGACCATTTTCTGCAAAAATATCATAGTAATTCAAAAGGTCTGTAACAATTCAGCAAGACACAGGACATTCATTTGTCTACAGAAACAACCATAAGTCCAAATAAGTATTTATTAACCAAGTAAACATGCAAACTACTGCATGAATAATCACATAGTAAAGTGGGTAAACAGTTAGAAACAATCAATCATACAAATATCCAGATATACAATTTCATGTGACTGAAGACAATAAATAACATTTATAAAAGGCATTACAGAAACATTAATGCATAAATAATAAAGGAGGACTTTCTTGGGGTCGAAAGACAGATCACACTGACCACACACTTAAGTCAAGGTGAACAAAGGTTTAGAGGGGTGCCAGAATATTACCTTATTCATCATATTCCACTGACCAACTTGGGGCAGGCAATCCTTTTCCCTTCCAGTATCATGATATTTCAGCTGCGCAAAACAAAAATCAATACAGGTATACTATCAAAGTACCTTTTGGGACTAAACGCAATTACATATCTTACCCAGGGTGCAGGAAGAATACGAGCTTCAACCTGAGCCAGATTCTCACTAATTTTGATTCCAAACTCCTTGGCGTAAGGATCTTCATGGTAAGCATTATGACGAACCGTCTGTAACATGTACAAAAATATTAAACTGGTAATTAACATATCACCATCAATTGTATTTCTGGATAAAAGATGCCTTCTACCATAAAACTTCAAATGATGTGAGCATTTAAATTATGACACAGAAGATAAAGTTAAGGACAGCAAGATGACAATATTATCAAATAACAAAGCAGTAAGCAAAGGGCTCATTGCATCAACTGCAACAAAAAAAATGTCATGATAAATAGAATAATCAAAAGATAACACACCCGAATAATATCTTGCTCCCTGTCATGAGGGCGCTGACAGGTGACTTTAAGCAAAGCAGTTATCTGTCTCTCGTTCAATCTCTTGGAATACCTTTGACCTTCGACAATTTTACAAACCTGAATCCAGTTACTGCTCATTAGCATCGATATCCTCATTAGTATTTACAAGCTAGAAATTATAGAAACAACTCACCTCCATGGGCAAATAGTTTGGCCGCTGCTGATTTCCAACTTGAAGGCAAGGCCATTGTGTATGTTGAATGACAAACCCGTAAGTTTCATAGAAGTACTCAACAACAGATTTCATAGTTCCTCTTTCATCAACAGGGAAACTGAACGGACAAAATACAATATGAGGGAAACAAGTTTCACACACCTCAATGTGCTCTTAATACAAATACGAAGTAAAGAAATATACAAGTATAGGAAAGCATAAAATATATACAAATATAAAAGTTAAGAAGTACTCACGTCAGTTCCCTTGTTGCCTGCGACGTTAAACCAGAAATACGGTACTTTCTGCGCATATTTCCTCGGTGTGTGACCTCAACCCTGACTCCACGAAGAGCCTTTTTTATCTGTTCACAATTAAAAGGTTACTATGATATCTAATATAAAAATGATGGCAAATATAGCTGTACATCAATCGTGATACACACTCCATCTACAGCATCAGATCTATAAAACATATAGTTTTAAGTGAATATATAAGAATGAAAGGTTACCTCAAAAATAACTACACAAACATTAACCCCAGTCAACGAGTTTTCACACATGTAAGTTAATTTTCACAAACAGAAATACACAAGGAAACACGAAACAGATTAAAAGTACCAACACCCCAATAATTGTCACACTTTGAAACAAACACTCAAGAGAGACAATTAAATCACCAAAACGGAAACAATGAGGGAAACCTAACCTTTACACGATCAGAATCAGAAAGTGGCCTATGTGTAACATCCCGATTCAGTAGCTGTGTTACAAACTCAATAACTGGCAACGGCTCAATAAAAGCAGTAGAGGACATATCTAGACAGCATGTAAACAAAACACCAATCAGCGGAATAACTATGCAGTGTAACACATCACTATTACTACAATCAAATTGATGAAAGTAGATAATCTGTTATTCACAGAAATGATGCATGTCGGGATAGCACAAATTTAAGTACCAATATTCAGAGACAGCCCCATCTGAGTTGGACGAATACTCTGATAAAACCCACGCCAACTTTCCAAACCCTCACCAAGTGACTGTCTTCTACCCAAATCAGGGGCATAAAATGAACGGCCCACAGGACAGTACCTACAACCAAAGAGGAAAAAATTAGCTATCAAACATATAAAACAATAATGTGTCATCATGTCATCAACACGCGGAAGAAATTGTTTACCTAGAAGTAGGCAATTCGCGCAGAACAATGTCCAAAACCTGAAGCGCCTCTTGAGGTGCATCAGCTTGCCTCCCTTGCAAAAAGAGACCTAAATGGTGTAGGTCAGCACGTGCTGCAAATTTTATGACAACCCTAAATTCCCTCTCTCTCCTGCCATCAAGAAGCCATGATCAAATACATACAAAATAAGAGTGCACAGAAAAAATGTAACTAAAAATAAAGAGCTGTGAGTACGCACCTTTGTCCACCTGGACCATCATCATCATCAATAAGAGTGATTTTAAACTCCTTTGAAAGGAAAGGAAGTGGGCCGGCAGTATACAGGCTCTTTCGTCCATCATAAGCTGGTAGACGTTTTCCAAGATGGGATTCCCTGTACTGTTTCACCAGCTGCTCCATCACAGCACGATTTACACCCCTTGATGTGACCTCTGGTGTAATAGTAACCTATCACATATAATGAAAAGATACATTATCAATAGTAGTACAATATCAAAAGATAGGCACAGATGGCAAGAAAGCTTACGTCATACTGGTGGAGGTCTTTGTCGGGTAATTCTGCAAAGAAATGGTTTGCCTTGACTGTACACCTTCTGCCAGTGCTACCCTTACCCGGGCGAAGAGGGAACCTGACTGACTTACTTGAGGGCACCACAGGTTGTATAGCCTGACTAGGTGCACTCTCTTGCCGGACGGTAAGGTCGGCAAGCTGCTCCGCCACTTCTGAAGGCTCAGGTGGCTGGGATGATGATGAACTTCCACCATATACAAGCGGAGAGGTGACCCCTTGATAAGGAACTTGGGGGGTGGCCTCTTGGTAAGGAACTGGGGTTGCTTGGTGCAGCTCGGGGAACTGAGGTCCGGTTAGACCACCAGGAGAAGGTGGTCCTCCACGGCCAATGCCACCACGGCCACCTCCATAACCTCCACGACCTCCTTGTTGAGTCAGTCCTCCCCTGCCTCTGCCTTGATATTCCTGTGGCCCACCATACTGCTGTTGTTGGTATTCTTGGGGCCCGCCATATTGCTGCTGTTGTGGCACTCCGCGGCCACCACGACCCCCTCCATAGACTCCACGACCTCCCTGGGGGGCCGGTCCACGACCACCTTGGTAGTTTCCTCCACCCTGTTGTTGTGGTGGAGTCCTTTCAGGAGCACGCTGGGAACCATGACCACTACCCCCAGCAGGTTCATGAGACTCGGAGCTTTCCCCACTAGGGAGTTCAGTTCTCCTCTTCCTCACCATGATGATGTCTATACAAAGAGAATCAGCATTACATCAAAAGAACCATTCGCAAAGAAATCAAAGGCTATAGACTGAAAACAATGTATTAAAGAATATATACACTAAAAGTAAATGCATAATGTACACCACCAAGCCAAAGAATCCACTCATGAGCTAGGGTTTTCCAGAATACAAACATATATCCAAGGGTTTTCAAAAGGCTGAGAGATACATACCCAGAACCACATCATATACAGTGCCCCGAATAAATAACAAGCAAACACTAAAATAACAGAAAATACTTCAATCAGACCAAGTGAAGGTTACCCAGAATTTTTCAGTGCGTTGATTTTGAAAATCCTAGGTGCGTTCCTGGAATTTGGTAAAATGTACCAGGAATTTCATGTAAATTCAGTTTTTTTTAAATAAAAAAATACGAGAAAAATTATAAAAACAGAAGATAAAATGGGTATCATCAATTACTTTGATACGAGCACGCCCAACAACTCTAGCACCAAAGTACAAACCCAAAATAAATAAATCACTATACCAACTATAAACCCTAAAAGATCACCTTCTTAGAATCCCAAACAACCACACATGCTTCCCGGCATTGCAAAAAACGCACGAGATCTAACGATCTACCAAAACAAACGCAAGCGACGATAAAGCCTTTCAAAAAATATAAAAATAAAATAAAATAAAACGTAAATAGACCTTAGTGAGAGAAACTGGAGCCTAACACCAATTTTATGGCAAAATAAGCAGATCCATACCACAAATTAGCAAATAGAAAAGTGAGAGCGAGAAGAAAAACAGCAACGGGAACGAATGGGAGTACCAAACCCTAAAACGAGCCGTTTCGAGTGGTTACCGTGAAATCAGAGTCCCGATGACCGTCGTACAACGCCGCAGCAGCGGTTGCTTCAGAGGGCGAGAACGATGAAACGTAAAGGGGCTTGCCTGCCTACTCGGTACGCACTCTCTCCCCGTTTCTCCCAGTTGAAAATTCTAAATAATTTTATAAATAAAAAACTCCAACCCAACAACGCCTCCCACGATGTGCTTTTATACTACCCAGCGGTAGGTCATTCGAAATGACCACTCCGTCCTTATTCCTACCCCCACTTCATCCAATAATATTAATTTCTTTTTTATGTTGTGAACGCTAGATTTCTTTCTAAAATCAAGAAAATAAAACTTGTTTTTTTGTACTTTAAAATAGTCATCTCGCACTCGTTCAAACAAAAACTATTGTAAAATGATACTTAACCGTGTATTTAATCACATTAAAATAAAAACAGAAAGTGTAACGATTACTTTTTAGAGTTTCTAAAAGAGTCGTACACAACACGTTGCGTGAAAACAACGTGCTCAGATTCGAGCTTATCGGGTCATATTGAAAACGAATAGATCCCGTTGCTTTTATGGGTTGTGTCGTGTCAACACTCTACACTCATTTTGACACTTTGACAAAAGTCTAATTACTCATTTTCAGGTCCATTCAAACATGTTAAGGGGTTGATGTTCCAACCTAAAACAAAGTGGACACATGAGGGTGTGAAGAAATGTCTCAATTCACTAATTAATTTGTCTATGTGCTTGACTCGACCACACACGAGTGGGCATACAAGTGTGAAGAAATGTCCCACTTGAGAAAGTTTAAAAACATTGCAAAGGGGTGATTTTGGTATAAAACTTTTAAGAATGGGTTTAAAGATGTACTCAAAAAAAAAAGAAAAAAAAAGAATGGGTTTAAAGATAAATGCACACCTTAATAAAACCAAACCAATTAATATAGATCTTATTTGAAGAAGCTTTTATGGAAAAGACATCCTCGTATTGTTGTACATGAATGAAAAAGACACAATTAACCTAATTTTACCTCTCACACATATTTTTTTATTTTCAACTATCGAATCGAATAAATTGAAGAAAATTAATAAACAAACTTTAACAAAAGTATGTGACAGGTAAAAATAAATATGTAAATAGTATCATCAATAATGATATCTACCTGAAAGAGATGGGGGAATAATATTGTACATGAATGGCTACCTGGATAGTGGATGGTGACACGGCTCAAATGCCAGCATTGGGTGACAGCAACACATCTCTTTTCTTTTCTTTTCTTTTCTTTTCACTCAATCTTTGTCAGCGGCATCACCTATTCATTCATTTCATATAATTTTTTCCCTGAGGCTGCTTATTAACTTACCAAAGTACCACTGCTCTATTATCCAATCCAAGGGTCAATGCCCAATCCAACGGTCAATGTATTCGCAGAGGCAGCTTCATTTTATAGCGAGCTATGGAGGGCAAGCTATCTACGCTTGATTTGGTTAAAGTTTTTGCTCCTCGTGTCAATCCTTCTTGTTCACTCTATGGGAGTTAGTTTGAATCTCATGCTTTTTTTTTTTTAGTGCCTTTTAGTATAAGGATTTGGCGCTCTGTTTTGGTTGCTTGTGACGTGCCTCGGTTAAATCCTTTATGGCCTTTATTCTTAGATTGGGCGGCTTCTCATTGAAAAAGAAGTTCCTTAGTTCCTAGGGTAAAGAAGTTCCTTAGTTCCTAGGGTGAAGAAGTTGTTTTTGGATGCTACTGTTTACGGTCTATGAAAAGAAAGGAACAATCGGATCTTCAACAACTCTAGGAGTTGTCATGATATTGTGCTGAATTCTATTCTCACCACTGTCAAGCTCAAGCTTTGAAGCTTTGCTATCTGGTGCGCGTCTCTCTCCCTCTACATTATCAAAGGCAAACCTTGATTATTAATATTATTATATGTTAAGATAGAGAGATTTTTCAGTGTGACCGGTACATAGGATGGTACACCACGTATCACTATACAAATGATAGGATATATGTGCTAAAAAGTTAATAACTTAAAAAATAAAATTTTCCACCACTCCTATTAAAACACGTGATGTACCATTTGTGTTCCCGTCACGACTAAAAATTTCTCATATTTACTTCTAAAATGACTGACAACTTTTTTTTAATGTTTTTTGAACCAATCTTTAGTAAAAATACATGCGAATCCTAAAAAGTACTTGAAGTGCTTTTGGAACCCAAAACTATTTTCTCTAAGAGCGTTTTCGGTTATTTTAAAATGCTTTCAAATGAGTCATATAATTGAAATATCACGAGAAAGACTTAAATGAAACAGTATTCCTAATATTATCGTTTCTTAAATTAGCTATGTAAGTTATATGAGAAATTAACATATGACGATTTTTGATTAGTTTTGGAACACTAGCGCATCTTGACGCTCTATTTTATGTATTACATTATTAATTAAATATACCTGTAATAACATGAATCATTAATAACAACACATGACGGCATGACAATGCCTACACTAAAAGAATAACAATTTAGATGATACTGATACATTGTTAAATTAATAACAATACGTAATGGCACAACAATACCTACTCTAAAAGAATAACAATGTAGATGATCGTTACGTAACATTCTAGGTTAATAAAATGGTGTCATTTGAACAAAGATTATTATATTAGACGACACCTTTACGACGTGTCCATGTCACAGGAGTGCTATAAAACGACACCATAACCCCATAAAATGCCAAGATATCAGGTGGCAGTCAAAAACTCCGAAAGGCTGGTCCCTCTCAAGATTAAAGACTGAAGATCCACTGTTAAATGGACTCCCATTCCCATCTTCCCCAACCTTCACCGTCGCCATCACCGCCGCCGCCACATCCACAGCCCTAATTCCCACCTCCCACAAATCACCAGAAAATACCCAACACCAATCGCAATTTCCAACAACCATGAAGGTCATTTTGGTCATTGTCTCACTCTTGCTCTTCAACTCCCTCCTCCCCTGCTACTCCATTGAAGACGACGTCGCATGCCTCGAGGGCGTCAAGTCCTCGCTCACCGACCCAGAAGGGCGGCTGAGCCAATGGGACCTTGCCAACAGGTCGGTGGCCTCCATCTGCAAGCTGGTCGGCGTTACCTGCTGGAACGAGAAGGAGAATCGCCTCATCAGCCTCCAGCTTCCGTCAATGGAGCTGGCCGGCAAGCTCCCAGAGTCTCTCAAGTTCTGCCACAGCCTCCAGAGCTTGGATCTCTCCGGTAACGCTCTCTCCGGTTCGATTCCTCCCCAAATCTGCAACTGGCTTCCTTACCTCGTAACCCTAGATCTTTCCGGCAACTCTCTCTCCGGTTCAATCCCGCCGGAGATCGCCAACTGTAAGTTCCTCAACACTCTAATTTTGAACGACAATCGCCTCTCCGGTTCTTTGCCCTACGAGCTCGGCCGGCTCGATAGGCTGAAGAAATTGTCCGTCGCTAATAACGATTTAACCGGCACGATTCCGCTGGACCTGTCGAATTTTGAGAAGGATGATTTTGATGGGAACGACGGGCTTTGTGGGAAGCCTCTGGGGTCGAAATGCGGTGGATTGAGCAGCAAAAGCCTTGGCATTATCATCGCCGCCGGTGCCATTAGTGCTGCCGGGTCTCTGATCTTGGGATTGGGCATTTGGTGGTGGTTATTCGTCCGGGCGGGTCGGAAAAAGAGAAGCTTTGGGGATGGTGTTGGCGGTGGTGATAAGAGTGAGGGTGGCTGGGTTGGGTTATTGAGGTCTCACAAGGCTATTCAGGTGTCTCTGTTTCAAAAACTCATTGTGAAAGTCCGGTTGGCAGATTTGTTGGCCGCCACCAACAGTTTCGACCCCCAAAACATTGTCATTTCTACGAGGACCGGTGTTTCTTACAAGGC
>JAOTRO020000020.1:18022-32429 GCA_028566515.2 Pyracantha coccinea | reverse complement strand
AAAGGAAGTGGGCCGGCAGTATACAGGCTCTTTCGTCCATCGTAAGCTGGCAGACGTTTATCAAGATGGGATTCCCTGTACAGTTTCACCAGCTGCTCCATCACAGCACGATTTACACCCCTTGATGTGACCTCTGGCGTAATGGTAACCTAATACATATAATGAAAAGATATATTATCAACTGTAGTACAATATCAAAAGATAGAGACAAATGGCAAGAGGGCTTACGTCATACTGGTGGAGGTCTTTGTCAGGTAATTCTGCAAAAAAATGGTTTGCCTTGACCGTACACCTTCTGCCAGTGCTACCCTTACCAGGGCGAAGCGGGAACCTGACTGACTTACTTGAGGGTGCCACCGGTTGAATAGCCTGGCTAGGTGCACTCTCTTGCTGGACGGTAAGGACAGCAAGCTGCTCCGCCACTTCTGAAGGCTCAGGCGGCTGGGATGATGATGAACTTCCCACATCTACAGGCGGAGAGGTGACCCCTTGATAAGGAACTTGATGGGTGGCCCCTTGGTAAGGAACTGGGGTTGCTTGGTGCAGCTCGGGGAACTGAGGTCTGGTCGGGCCACCAGGAGAAGGTGGTCCTCCACGACCACCTCCATAACCTCCACGACCCCCTTGCTGGGTCGATCCTCCCCTGCCTCTGCCTTGATATTCCTGTGGCCCACCATACTGCTGTTGTTGGTATTCCTGGGGCCCACCATATTGCTGCTGTTGCGGCACTCCGCGGCCACCACGGCCCCCTCCATAGCCTCCACGACCTCCCTGGGGGGCCCGTCCACGGCCACCTTGGTAGTTTCCTCCACCCTGTTGTTGTGGCGGAGTCCTTTCAGAAGCGCGCTGGGAACCAAGACCCCCAGCAGGTTCATGAGACTCGGAGCTTTCCCCACTAGGGAGTTCAGTTCTCCTCTTCCTCACCATGATGATGTCTACACAGAGAATCAGAATTGCATCAAAAGAACCATTAGCAAAGAAATAAAAGGCTATAAACCCAAAACCAATGTTTTAACGAATGCATAAAATAAAAGTAAATGCATAATGTACACCAACAAACCAAAGAATCCACTCATGGGTTAGGGTTTTCCAGAATACCAACATATCCAAGGGTTTTCAAAAGGCTGAGAGCTCGATACCCAGAACCACAACATATAAAAGTGCCCCAAAGCAAGCACTAAAATAACAGAAAACACCTTCAATCAGAAGGTGGGAAGGTTACCCAGAATTTTCCGGTGCGATAAGTTCAAAAATCCTATGTGTTCCTGGAATTTGGTAAAATGTACCACGAATGTCATGTAAAATTCAGTTTCTTAAAAAAGTACGAGAAAAATAATAAAAACGGAAGATAAAATGGCTATCATCAGTTGCTCTAGCACCAACGTAAAAAACCCAGAATAAATAAATAAAATAAATATATCACTACACCAACTATAAGCCCTAAAAGATCACCTTCTTAGAATCCTAAACAACCACACATGCTTCCCAGCATTGCAAAAAACGCACGAGATCTAACGATCTACCGAAACAAAACGCAACGAAAAACCCAAGCGACGACAAAGCTTTTCAGAAAAACTTTAAAAATATAAATTAAAAACGAAAATAAATCTTCGTGAGAGAAACTGAAGCCTAACACCAATTTTAGGGCAAAATATGCAGATCCACACCACAAATTAGCAAATAACAACGGGAACAAATGGCAGTACGAAACCCTAAAACGAGTCGTTTCGAGTGGTTACCGTGAAATCAGAGTCCGATGACCGTCGTACAACGCCGCGGCAGCGGTAGCTTCAGAAGGCGAGAACGATGAAAAATGGAAATCGGAAAGGGGCTTGCCTGCCTACTCAGTACTCACTCACTCTCTCTCTCTTAAACTCTCTGCGAATAAACCAAATAATTTTATGAATAAATAAAAAAGCCCCAACCCAACAACGTGCACCAGCGGTTGATATTTCGAAATGACCACTCCGTCCTTCTTCCTACCCCTACTTCATCCAATAAAATATTTCTTTTTTACATTGCACAAAGCTAGGATTTCTCTTTAAAACTAATAAAATGAGAGTTGTTATTGACGTTTCAAAATAATTATTTTGCACTCAATCAAAATAAAATCCACCGTAAAACGCTAGATACAGATAATGTTCGATGGTGCATTTAATCGCATTTATGATAAAAATAGAAAATGTAACGATTGCTTTTTAGAGTTTCTATAACAATCGTACACGACACGTTACTGCACGAAAACAACGTGCTCAGGTTCGATCTTATCGGGTCATATTGTAAATGATGGATCCGTTACTTTGATGGGTTGTGCCGTGTCAACATTATATACTCATTTCGGCACGTGGACAAAGGTCTAATTAATCATTTACAGGTCTATCCAAACATGTTAAGGGGTTAGGCCATTCTTTACCATTCTTGTTTGAGTTGGAACATCAACTTTCTTTTAAAATTAGAGCAAGTTAAACCAAGTATAAGACAAAACAACCACACACGTCTCACGTTACCCGTTAACTTGTCCACGTGATTGACTCGACCACACACGAGTGGGCATATGAGGGGGTGAAGAAATGTCTCATGTGAGAAAGTTAGAAAACATTGCAGAAGAGAATATGTTTAAGGAGTTAGTCACTTAACTTATTGCCAATTAATTTTAGTATAGAACTTGAATGATGGGCTTAAAGCTAAATGCACAGCTTGATTTGAGTGTGATTCTCTTTTTTTCTTTTCTTTTCTTTTCTTTCTTTCTAGTTGATTTTCGATACCCGCACCACCTATTCATTCATTTCATGTAATTTCTTTTATTTTCCTGAGGCTGCTTATTAAATTACCAAAGTACCACTGCTATACTAGCCACTCCAATCCATTCCAATCCCAGGGTCAATATCCAATCCTTTTCGGTTTTCATGTTCAACTAAGTTTGTTTGCGGTGTCGTGTGCAATTTGTTTTGTTTCTGTTGCTACTTTTCATCAAAAAGCTCAAGTAAGCTCTACTCTATTTCTGTTTGGGTGGATTGGATTGGATTGATTTAAAAGCCAACTTTTTGAAGGGGGTCGGTCCATTCATCCTCTAGAATAGTCTAGTGTTTGTTCACGGAATTGGAAAAAGTTGCTTAAATCTTAGGGACAAAGTTTAGGCATACTTCTTGAGGCATATATTTGGTGATGGAAACTACTCAACATTTTTTTTGGCATGACAAGTGGCAGCCCCAGATGATGGCCTGGTTACTTGGATTGTGATTTGATCTTGTATACAAGTTATTTTGGGTGATTTGATGGCTTCTTTTCTTTGCTCTTGTAAAAAGGATTATATTACTGCATTTGCATGGGATCCTAAGCTTTTGTTCCTCATGTCAATCCTTCTGCTGACGTACCTTCTTGTATTGGGTTTAGTCTTTCTTCCTTTTCTTTTTTTTTTCTTCATAAAAACAAACGACAACTGGTGGCAAGCCACGGTTATTCATTCATAAACAAATAAAATACGACTACGGGTAAAGTAATGCATTTGTAAATACTACGAAAAGCTTTATGGCAATTAATAACACTTTATACTGAAACGAAATTCCACATTATTATTATTGGGGGCATTGGTGGCAGTGCAGTGGCACCAGGTTCAACAACACATACATTGTTTATTGCCAAACCCCAAACCCCAAACCATATGATTTGGGAAGCATGTCTCGTATCAAAATACCAGATCACTGTCTTACTGTTTAACTTAATAACTACTTCGTCAAATGTCAACCATTACCAGGGACCAGGACAGATTATTCCTCCCCTAACAGTAGAACATAACCCTCTTCACATTCTCCTTCAGAGCAGGTAAGGGCCTCACTGCATTTGCACTTGCTGCTCGCGTGCCCCGTCCACCTGATCCTCCACCACCCGCAAATCCACGTCCAGCATTAGCACCACTTGTCACCGACCCCCCTTCCGACGTTTGTGGTTCCATATAGAAACGGGCTCGAAATGCAGCAAGATGGGCATAGTACGCAGGGGGCACTGCCAAATTGGAAAACCCGTCAATTTTACAATTTACTAGTAATTCAACGAAATGAGCATGTTATAAAAATCTGAGAGAGAGAGAGAGAGTGCGCGCTCACCCACGGAAACAGAACGGGTGCACCTCGCATATCTGCATCAGTTGAACTCAATCACTAAAACAAACACAAACAAAGTAACAAACATGAAACTAATAGATGCACCACCAAACTTACGTGTAGCAAAGGTTATTTGTAAGGGTCTGCAATCCATCAGCTGAAAATTTGTTTTCATCCCATAGCACATGGTAATGAGCTGGACGGCTAGTGCCCTGTTTAACATGATGACTACCAATTTAACAACACCCAAAGCTTTTCAGAGTATACATTTAACATACAATAAACGAATCACTACCTGAATTCCAGCATGGCTGCATAAGTAGAAATCAAATTCAGTTGGATGACAAATCTTTGAGTCTACGACAGTACCTGTAAAATCAATGTCAAAGCGTTTTATATCACATTTCACATATGAGTTCTTAAAATCATGGAAAAGAAGTTCCAAGTCTAGCAGAATTAGTACCAGGTAATATATTCCCACTTCTGTCAACTGTTTTGGGGTCATTATGGTGGTTGGCAAACAATCTGGTATGATGGCGCTTCTGAACCACAACAAAAGTCACTGGAGGCTGATAGTCTGGCTCCAAAGAGGCGCATGCCTGAATTATGGAGAAAAAAAAAATGGATAGTATATATTCAGATGGGAAAGAGATTAACTAAGGTTTATCAATTTCCTGACAAAGATGCGAAACAGAAAGGAAGTTATAATTTATGACTAAAGTTGAGAAACTGAATTTAAAAAAAGTAGATTTACCTTACGAATGGCATCAAGTTCATACAGCAAAACTTGATAGAACTGCCCTTCACTGACACCATCCCTGCATAACCATAGATACACCATCAGATAAGAGAAAAAACGAAGTAAAGGAAGTGGCAGCAGAATATAAGACATGCCTGTAAAATATGATGCGTTGAGGTTTCTGCCCAGTTGATCTACGGAACGATATGAGCAATTCCCTGTATTCAAAAGAATAAATATCTGAATCCTATAATCCCAAGCATAAGTTTATTTATATGCATTAAGAAAAAGGAAAGTAATCATGTCCAACAACTAATACTAGAAGAACGTAAATGAATGAGAGAGAGAGAGAGAGTCATACTTGATCATGCCACCAGACACTGTCCCTCTTGTTGGATCCTGCCATGTTTTGTATAAATCTTGGATGAGTTCCTGTCGGTGGGTTTGAGCGGAAACCAAACCAGCATATTTTGTAATTTCAGGCCAGTCTTGAGACGCCACAACCTGTATAATAATTTTGAGATAGTCAAACCCCACTCTGGGGCAAAGAGAATAAATTCACATGCAAGCTAAAACACAAATGTATGTTCAGTAACGCACAGCTGCAATTGATGGACTTGAATCCTCTCCAGGATGAGGATGGGTGACATCAGCACCAAAAATGATAGTAGGTCGGTCACTGACTAAAGGAATTCGCCTTGACAAAGCGTCAACTAGCACTGTATTCCTCCCCCCAACCTTCACATTAATCTTCAAAGTTACATTTGCCAAATACTGTTGCTTATTTGGCTTAAAGACGTGTTTTGTTAAACAACACTGGGAAACAATGCCAAGATCTGTCTCACATATTCGTTTCAAATCACCTGGATAGCAAATAATGACATATGTTAAGTCCAAGATCCATTCCTAAAATATAAAAAATGGCAAAACTTTGAAAGAGCAATATGGTTAATTAAGTTAATTTAGTTCAAGTTCCAAACCATAAAGAGAGCCATTATTATCAGGCAAGATAGCAATAAGCAGCTCAAGCTCCTGGCTCTGAAGTTTGGTCATTGCTTCTTGATAGCGAGTTTTCAGAGCCCTCTCCACCTGATCTGGACGAGCGGTAATAGGTGGAAGTACTGGTTCAGGATTGAAATCCTAAGGGAAATCCAACATTGCATGAGGTATCACAGATTTAGAAGAGAATGAATAAAATATAAGGGCATCACAGGCCTCATACCATGCCAGAAACGTTACACATTTGAGCAAGTTCTTGGCAGAACCTACGGGCAGCAGCATCTTGCACACTCCATGAAAAATTTACGCACATCCAATTGTTGACTCTGCCGCCATTAACCATTTTCTGAAACAATACAATAGTAAATCAAAGAAAGTATAAAGACAATTATACCCTTGACTTCAACAAGAGACACAAACATCATCGTTCAATATGGGAAACACAGCCACAATAACCTCCGACAAGTTACAACCACCAGGGGTAATGCCTTTTACTAGAAAAACCACTAGAACTTAACAGAAACAATATATGCCTTTCTATTGCCAACATAAGATAGGCAGAATATCATGTGCAAGGCCAACTAAATCAGCAACTGATCTAGTTAGCAAACTAGTCCAAAGGAACTAAAACTAAGAACAAATGCCTTTGCACAAATGCGATATATAGGTGATAGGTCCAGTGCACAATACCATTATTGTTCCACAAGCAATCTGAAAGGAACCAGAACTAAGAACAAATGCCACTTCTAAGTATGACCTCATAGACACATAACATCTGTGGCTGCCATGCACTTTCCCTTCCCTCCACCCAAACCCCCAAAAAAGTAAAAAGAAAAACCTGGGATTTTTTTTGAAGTACTTGCTCTCCTTCACAACCCAAACACACTCTTTCTCTGACCCACCACCACCTACTTATTTTACTTTAAACAATTAATTTCTAGGCTAGTGCTACAACAGTACAACATTAACAAGAATTCCTAACATCCCCACCACAGTGAGACAATGTACTAATGTAGCCCAAAGTATATAAAAGGTTTCATGGCAGAAGCAAATTAATTGGCATGCACATAAATATACACATGTACACATCCAGCTTCATATGCTCATCAATTACAAGCTATTCTGAAAAACGAAACCATAGATTTATGCTAAAGATACCTTATTCATCATGTTCCACTGTCCAACTCGAGGCAGGCAATCCTTTTCTCTGCCTGTATCATGATATTTAAGCTGCAAAACGAGATTCAACTTAATTTCGTCCATTTAGTGAAGGAACAAAGGGTGGTACCAAAAGCTTGAAAAAACATATACCCTGGGAGCAGGAAGGATGCGAGCTTCAACCAAAGTGAGATTCTCGCTGATTTTAATCCCAAACTCCTGAGCATAAGGATCTTCGTGGTAAGCATTTTGATGAACTGTCTGAAGAGTGAAAGTTTCAACCAACAGATACCGAGTGAGTAGAACTTTACAAGTCAGGCCCAAGGAATGTCAACAGCAGAAGACAAACATATTAAATTTCACTAAATGAAAAGATTGGTACACCATAGTACCATACATGAAACGTAACAGTTGTGATGTAAGCCAATAAAAGAAATCCACAACATCTAACCTGCAAAATGTCTTGTTCCCTTTCGTAAGGACGCTGACAGGTCACTCTAAGCAAAGCAGTAATCTGTTTCTCATTCAGCCTCCGGGAGTACCTCTGACCCTCAACAATTTTACAAACCTGAACACAATGATTGCTTATTAACACGCTAGACCAGTTAAAAATAAATAAAATAAAACACAAAGAAAGTTGCACTTCTTACCTCCATGGGCAAATAATTTGACCTTTGTTGATTTCCCACTTGTAGGCAAGGCAACTGGGTATGCTTAATGATGAAACCATAGGTTTCATGAAAGTACTCAACAACTGATTTCATAGTATTTTGCTGATCAAGTGGGAAGCTAAACAATCAAGAAACAGCGTCAGAAAAACAAGTGTATGCAGCCTCAAGTAAAAACTAAGGGTCTACCTGATGAAGATTTATAATATCTTTTTCTAATTTAAGAGACAAATGAGAAAGAGGGAGATGGGCGAGGAAAACGGTAAAGAGAGAGGAGAAATGTAAAACTAAAACCTATTTCACATGGTTTTTAGTGCTTATTGTATATCATTATATGTTTTGTACTCTCCTCTCTCCCTCATCTCTATCATCTCTGCTCACACTTTCATGATACTCTTTCTTCACTTCATTAAAAGAATAACAAAGAGGTTCAGGATCCAAAGTTTCCTCTCAATTCTGTGTATTTTCTCTCCTCTTTCACTTTCCTCTGATTTTTTCCTTATTTATCCTTCCCCTTTGACAGGTAAGGCTGATAAAAGGGACTATACTAAAAGCACGTCCATAGTGTAGGATGAACATTGAGGAAATTAGACATTCAGGATGGGGGCAAAAGAATCGGCCCAAAAGTATGGGGGTTTATGATTATCCTCAAAACTTTGAGATAGTAAGCAATTTCTAATCCACACAAGTAACCAATGACGACATAAGATGTGAATACTCACGTCAGTTCTCTTGTTGCCTGCGATGTCAAACCAGATATGCGATATTTTCTGCGCATATTTCCACGGTGCGTAACTTCAACCTTTATTCCTCGCAGAGCCTTCTTTATCTGTTCTTACACAAAAAACAGTGATTCTGGTATTCATTATAAATGAAAGTGAAAGTCAATTCTACAGACTGTCAGACATCATATCCAGAAAGTTACATTACACAAACAAGATTGGTTTGTCGCAATAAACATCTAGCCTTGATGAAAAGTCGATAAAATGTTCCAATATTCCATCCAAAAATTTAATAGAAAAGAAGTTGATTTTGACACAAAATGAAGGAAAAATAAAAGGCAGCTTCAGCAGTGGGATTCTGCACCTACAGGAAAATAAATGGACTTCCACCGTTTGAACAGTCCATAATAAAACACAGACCAACACCAGAGGGATCCTGCAGTGGAAGCTCTCTAGGGAGATTGATAAAACAAAAACTAAACCTACCTTCACAATTTATCACAAGACGATGAACAAAATCTTACCTTCACACGATCAGCATCAGACAATGGTCTAGATGAAATGTCTCGGTTGAGCAGCTCATTGACAAACTCAATGACCGGAAGTGGTTCAATGAAAGCAGTAGATGACATGTCTGGAACATTGATATTTTGTCAATGTTAATGGAAAAGTCAAATTGATAAAAGGAAGTGAACTGGAGAAAAAACAATCAAGATAGTTGCTGTAAAACTTTGATTTAAAAATCTTCAAAAATCAGGTACCAATATTCAGAGATAGCCCCATCTGTGTTGGACGAATACTTTGATAGAATCCACGCCAACTTTCCAAACCCTCACCGAGTGACTGCCTTCTACCCAGATCAGGGGAATAAAACGAACGTGCAACAGGATAGTAACTACAATCAATCAAGTCCAACAGATTTAGCTCTAGAACAATATTAATGTGTGAATATTGATGTGTACTGAACACATATAGAAGATAGATATCGTATACCTGGCAGTAGGCAGTTCACGCAGAACAATGTCAAGAACCTGCAGGGCTTCCTGAGGAGCCTCAGATTGCCTCCCCATCAGAAAGAGTTCTAGATGGTGCAGGTCAGCACGTGCAGCAAATTTGATAACCACTTTAAATTCTCTCTCCCTCCTGCAAGAAGGACAGAATGATGATCATATGGGTAAGAAAACTGTCGACAGAAACTATATACAAACAAATTTTGAGCACTAAGTATCCCACCTTTGCCCGCCTGATCCATCATCGTCATCCATAAGGGCAATCCTGAAGTCCTTCGATGAGAAAGGGAGAGGGCCAGCAGTATACAAACTTTTGCGCCCATCATAGGCAGGTAGCCGATTTCCAAGGTGGGATTCTCTGTATAAATCCACCAACCGCTTCATCACGGCCCGATTCAACCTCCGCGATGCAATATCAGGTGTAATTGTAACCTAACAACAAATAATATGCATTGAAAGCAATTATCAAACACAGATTTTTAGAACAATATGCGAAGGACAAAGACATATATGGATGGTAAAATAACTCACATCATACTGGTGCAAATCTTTGTCGGGCAATTCAGCGAAGAAGTGGTTTGCCTTGACTATACATTTTATGCCAGTGGTGCCTTTGCCAGGGCGAAGAGGGAACCTCACTGACTTACTCGAGGCTGGAATGGGTTGAATTGTATTGCCAGGTGAAGGAGCAGGAACACCTTCTTGCTGGATGGTCATCTGGTGCAAAGGCTCCACCAATACTGAAGGCTGAGGCTCATAGGATGAGGAGGGTGCAGGGCCAGTGGCTTGAGGGGTGACCCCAGCAACATACGGAGCAGAGGTCGCTTGGTGCAGGTCGGGAACCGATGGTCTAGCTGAGCCACCACCAAAAGAAGGTCCTCCCCCGCGGCCACGACCACTTCCACCGCTTCCAGTTCCTCCACGGCCTCCTCCTCCCTGACCACCCCGGGATCTACCTCGGAATTCAGGGGCCTGTGAGGGCGAGGTAGAGGGCCCACCATAACCATATTGCTGCTGTGGTGGCATCCCACGGCCACGGCCACCGCCACCACCTCCATAGCCTCTTTGTCCCCCCTGTGGTCCTTGTTGGGCCCAGGCTCTTCCACCTTGGTAACCTCCAGGTCCTCCTCCCCCACCTTGGTAACCGCCTGGTCCTCCTCCTCCTCCACCTTGGTAACCACCTGGTCCTCCTCCTCCTCTTCCTCCTTCATAGTATTGTTGTGGTGCCGGTGCGGGTACAGTTGCGGGTGAACTCCTCTGGGAAGATTGATCACTCCCCCCACCGCCTTCATGAGGCTGAGAGCTTTCACCTCCACCAGGATTTTGATTTCTCTTCTTCCTCACCATGGTGAAATTCAACCAGTGATGTCTGCAGAGTGAGAGTGCATACAGATCAAACCATAATTCAGCTCAAACTTCACTCACTCACTAATTAATCAGCTCAAAAAGCAATTAAGACTAAAATAGCAACCAAATCAAGGCAAGGCAGGATTAGCACATTCAAACACACTTACCAATAAAATTTATGGCCAAATCCAGCAGACCCATATCATTGAACTAGCAAATTACTAGCAACGCATGCCCGCGTGATGCCGCGGGTTTTAAAATTGTTTTAAACGTGTGGAATTATCAAAATCTATTTACATCCTTGTGTTCAATAAGGAACAAAAGATAGGTGCTTGTAGAATATATTACATAGCAAAAGTTTGGAATTAAGATGTTCATATAGATATAATACACATAAAAATAGGAAAATATCTTGTTTTTCCATGTCCCAACTTTTCACTTGTTCCTCAGTATTTCACTCTTCTTTCTTCTTCGTTGCCAAAAATCTTTTGAGTTTAATTACTACTACTTAAACATGTTAACGCATCCATAAGCAGACTAATTCTGATTAGCCTCATCATACAATTGCTAAATACTTATACGAAGAAGAATTAGCCAATTCTAATTAGCAACTGCTAATCAAACTGCAAAAGCAACATATGAGTTTTCCTGACTTCAAACATGAATGAAAACCATTACAGTATCATAAATCATAACTCAAAGCTAAATCAGAAAAGTATGACACACACAGTTGACATTCTTTATATGTTGCAGGCAGTATAAATAAATAAATAAATTCATTACATAAAAGTATTTCACCGTTTCCTTATCAACTGATGGCTATCTTCTTCTTTGGGTCCAACATCCTCACAAATTTTGAATCTAAGAAAATGATCAGAAATCATACAAAGTTGCAGTGAAAAAAATTAACACAATCCTCGGACAATGAAATTATTACAATAGTAGGGAATAATAAAAAGGAAAAACAATGGAAAAATTTGATAAGAATGCATATATATATATATATATATTCAGCGGTTTAGGTTGGGTTTAGTGTTGAGTTGAATCTAAAATTAAGACTAATCCTCATAAGCTATTCCTTCTTCTACTTAATAAAAATGTCCCTAATGAACTGCAATACAGATAGAACATCACTAATCCCCTTTTGGTCTCTTGGGGATTCAACTGAACCCTAATACAATCACACAAAACCCTAAATCATTATAAAAATTTCTTTCAGACCTTTTTATCATTTTCCCAAAAGATCAACCCTTCAATATCAGAATCTACAATTACCACTTTTTTGCCAAAACCCAGAAAAACAAACAAAAAATATAGCCAGAGAAGTGAGCGTTTACACCGAATAAAACTGAGACAAATGGAAAGCAAACACATTTCAACTATTTCAGCTATTTCAAATCTTTCTACGACAATATAGCTTTTCCCTAACAACAAATCTTTTCCCTTTCCACAAATTTTCACTTTGGACAGTATTTGAGTAGAAAGGTTGATGGAAACTGAAGAGAGAGAGAGTTCGGATATAAGCACTCAAAAAATCCAAACTCCAGTTACCAGATTCATTCAAATGCACACAAAATAAAACACCACTACCAAACCCAGAAATTTAATCGAAAAATTCTACAAAACATATAAAAAAAATTACTGAATCTCAGATAAAATTAAATCAAAGAACCCATAAATTTAATGAATAATTCTCCAAAACTAGACATTTAAACTAATAATTTACTAAAACTCAATTATTTTAAATCACAAATTTGAATCTTTACATGCAATAAGTCTATAAGGTACCTGAATACAGGTCGGAAAAATCACAGAAGTTTTAGGGATTAAATCACAATAATCCGTAGGTTATAGAGAGAAAATCTCCCAACAGCGATTTAAAAGGCCAGTTGGTGTGCAACTTTTCCCAGCTGAAGTTTTGGGGAGGCTTAGAAATCAAATCAACACAAACTTGGTGTGGAAAATATCACAATAGTGTAGAATTAGGTGCAAGAAATCTGGGCCGCATCCTCATGTTTGTAGCAACAGAAATGGGTTTTGTGTTTGCCGTTGAATTTAGGAACGATCCGGAGAAAATTGGGTTTTAGGGTTCTAGGGATTTGAGTGAACCGAATTGGAAGGAAATATCTCTGAGAGTAGCAGCACCCAGCTGGCCACAGAGCAGCAATTGCTTTGCCTCTGTTTCTGCCTCTGGAGTGTGGAGGGCTGTCTTCTTCTTCTCTCTGAGAGAGAGAGGAGAGAGATGGGAAGGGATAGGAACGGAATTTCTCAAATGGAATATGATGTAGTACAATACAAAATATATTTTTATTGTTGTACACTACAGTATTACTCGTACAACATAATGGATTAAATAATAGATAATGTTATAGATATCAAAATTTTAAATCAAATGATGTGTCATCATTAAAAAATGAACACGTTAATCTTAAGTAATGATCTAATCATCAACAACCACGTCATTTGGTTTGGAAATTTGGTCTTCCTAACATTATTCTTAAAAATGCTGGTATGAAAGCCAGATTTGTGGTTAGAATGAGGCTTAAATGTCTCTGTGAGTCTTATCGGCCCCTAGAAAATGTGAATAACAGTGGTTATGAGAAATGGATACAGTGTTGTTTCACTTTTATTTGGCTGAGGAGGGAGGCCGGGGGAATTGGATTCTCGCGCAGATCCCTCCTTGAGGATTTTGGGGATCAAAGTACATGAACCGTTAATAAAAAATCGTGTGGTCACAATTAAATGCTTTTTATATTTTTAAAAGTAAAGCAGTCTTATTTTACGTGAAAAATATAAAAAGGAAAAAAAATTGTGACCGCACTATTTTTGATCAACGATCCGTGTGCATTAATCTGTAGGATCCCCAGGGAGGGGATCCGGCGAGGATCCAATTCCGAAGGCTGGGCACTCATGGCAGTATATTTTTTTTTTAACAAATAATATTATAAAAAAATATTACCTACATTAAGCAATCGAGCATTATATTAAACTTCATAATAAGTTAACAATAATTAAATTTAAATTTATTCGAGAATTAAATCTAAAATTCCCCTAAGTGAAAAAAATATCCCTATAGGACATGGCTCGGTGCGGACAGTGTTAGTTTAATGGATTAAGCCAAAAAGGGCATCTTTATTTTTAAAACTTAGTGATGCCCGCTATTAACAATGCCTTGCTGCTGGTAGGTCTTTGAAAATGACAACTCGTTCCGTCAGTGAAAGGCACAAGAAAACTACCTCTTTGCCAGCGCATGGATTTACCCACACCCAATCTGTCACCGCAGCTGTATTTTAATTCTGTGAAAAAATTAAAACGTATATTATTCGATTTATTAATATTAGCATACAGTGAAGTATCAAACAAATATAATAAATTTACTTATACTAAATGCGTTACAATGATAATATTTTAATTCAATTGTATATTTTACATTTATACCGCTACGATGACATACTCAAGCAGCAGAATCGGCAAGCAAATAATATAATAGAATAGAATACAAAACATATATTATTTTCTTCCTAACCAATAATTGCAACACAACAAGGCGTTTGTGTCTTGGTTTGGGTGGCATTCTTTGGAGTGCATAACATTTAACAAATTTTAAATTAATTTTCATAGAAAAATAAAACCTGTTTGTTTGTTAATACATATATTTTCCAGT